>JANZLH020403638.1:0-10297 GCA_026770325.2 Erythroxylum fimbriatum
TTTTTTAAATAAAAATAATGTTGAATTTATCATAGGTCCGGTTGCGGAGGATATGTTTCACTGGCAAGCAACAATTATGGGACCAGCCGATAGCCCATATGCTGGAGGCGTCTTTTTGGTTTCCATTCATTTTCTTCCTGATTACCACTTTAAGCCTCCCAGTTGTTTTCACTGTCTCTGTTTGTTAAAGTTTCCTCATTTGGGGGATTTGTCTTCGGTTTTGATTAATATAGCAACTGGATTTATCGTTTATCGCTTGTTTGCATGCAGGGCAAAGCAATGGGAGGAAGTACTACGGAGGAGTTCGGATTCAGGGCAAGAAAGGGATATCGCGGTTGCGTTTAACAGTCACCAATGTTGCTACTGACGTTGGTACTGTCGAACAGGTACATATTTTTTAGTGTCTAATCCTGTCTTTTTTAGTTTCTGCAAAGATCAAAATTTGATTATCAAGTGAAGGATTCTTCACTGGGCTGGCAAAGTTTTCTTCTAATCCTTATGCATTTGTGGATTTTGGATCTAATAGTTATTAAAGCTCGTGGGTTTGATTTATCTATTGCAAAAGATGCATTAGCTGTCACTATGTTGAAAGGAGGTTACTTACATTCTCAGATCAAAGCATGTTGTTGTAGCTAAAAAGTCCATGATCATGAATAAGATCTAAAAAGTCATAAGAATTGACTAATTGGAATTGTTGACCATATATAACTACGAGAGGCCCATTTTGGTATGAGAAGAACTATATGTAGATCTAAGTTGGTTGATGATCTTTTTTTTTTGACATGAAATTAATCTAACATTGGTGCTGAGTTTGAGACTAATCTCCCTATTAATCAGAAATCTTCAGTATCTATCGAATGCTTCTGCTTTTAATGGCCAGTTTATCTGTTTCATTTGGTAGAATTGAGATGGAAAGTTGTGACAGCTCCTTGCTATTTTATCACAACCTTTTCCTCACCAGTCAAAGCTTTTCCCAGTGAAAGTATTGATTGAAATTTGAGCTTGGGTTTTTGACTTAAAATATGCTGCAGATTGGAAGAAACAAATCATTTAAAATGGGATCTTTCATTTATGGCTTTGAGATTCAAACATGGAGGAAATTGATTCTGTAGAGTTTGTGAGTAACCAGGATCTTGGTAGGAAAATTTCTTAGTATAAGTATTTGTACCTATCATATATACTTGAGAAGTTATATTGTACAACCTATCAGATAAAATGCAGGAGCAGGACTCTATTGAATCAGATATTTCTAGTTTTTCTCAAGCCAACTTGCTTATACAATGTCAAAGCAATGGTCACCTAATCATTCTTCTGACATGCATCCACATACGAAGTTCAGAATGTAAACCTCTCATAATATGATATTATCTTTTGCAATCTTCTCTTTCTTCTTAGTGTTATTATGAAAATCTGTGTTTACATGTGAACTGTGACTTAGTTGTTCTATCTAACCTTTATCCTGTCCTTGTTTTAAGATTGGTTTTATAATCACTAAGAATGTTTTAAGATTGGTATACATTGCTCTTCAATAGTTCAGAAACTTATGATTATCCATTTGAATTTGATTTTTGTCTTCCTAATTGAATGCTTACCTTTTCATTGCACTTGGTTGCTTGGTGATTAGGATGCCTTCTTCAGTGAATCAAAAATTAGCTAGGTTTTCTACACGACTTGGGAATAGCGTCATAAATTAGCTAGGTTTAAATGAACATTTCAGTTTTTAGTTACATGAATATTCATAGGAGAAATCGTATCTGTTCCCATGCATTGCAAGATTTCTCAGTTCTTTAATTATTTCCGATGAGAATTGAGAAAACCAATGAGCAGAATTACAGAGGGATATGAGAAAATCGATGATTATAGAAAGAGACTATAGATTAGGAATCATTTCTTAATTTGATTCCTCTTCGCAACAGAATCAGATCCCTTTTGGCAGAAAATACCAAATTTTGTTAACATTCGTAAAAAACAGTAAAAGATTCCTATTCAGTTCTTGCTTTCTCTTCCCCCCAACAAAATAGTAATGTTAGTATTCCTTGACTTATTTTGCTTATAGCAAGGTTGATGTAGTTTGTCTGACATGCCTCAGGGTTCGATGTTTGGTGATTTATCAGATGATAGGAAGGCAAAGTGCTGGAGTTTTACATGAAAAAGATCCAGAGGAAGAACGGCAAGGGAGCTGGTGCTGCCTAAGTTTTATATATCAGACTTTTGTTTCTACCTTGCATTTCTTACTTTTGGAACATTTTGAGCAGTCAAGACATGTAGGTCCAAATAGTGTTATGGTTAAACTTTTGGTTATAATACTTATATTTATCGATGGGATTTGTTCAATTAAATGATGCATTTTTTACTTTGATATTAATTAGTGTATTATGACATGTTTGCAAATTGCAATTAAATAATGCATTGTGTATGAAATTCTTGTAATACATGAATAATTATTAAAATTAATGATATAATAAAAATTGAAGAATGATTAAATAAATAAAATTCATAAATAATATTGAATAGTTATTAAACAAATAAGATTAAAAACTGTAATTTAAAAAATAATTATTAAAATTAAAAATTATTAAATTAAAATAATTTTGAAAAAATTGGAAAAATAATAATTAAAAAATAATGCAAATAATAATCAAAACGACATGGAAGACATTCTGCGACGTTTTTGAAAACGTCACAGAAGACATTTAGTGACGTTTTTGAAAAAACGTCGCGGAAAGACTAATCTTTTAGTGACGTTTTTTAAAACGTCGCGAAATGTTCGTATTTTTCGTGACGTTTTATGAAAAACGTCGCAGAAACTGTTTGCCTACACTACAATCCGCGACGTTTTTTGTGACGTTTTGTAAAACGTCGTAAATTGTATTTTGCGACGTTTTTTGACATTTTGTGACGTTTTTTAAACGTCACAGATTGGCTTATTTTCTTGTAGTGATAGGGTCTACTAAGGTCCAGTAGTTCCTAAATAAATGTTGCATTTCTCATATATAATCTTTTGGTTCACTTTCTTTTAAAAAAAATATTAAGTTTAAACTTATTCATTTTATAATTTTGTGTACATTTAATATGTACATCTTTTATAAGTTCATTTTTATTAAGCAATTGTGTTAATTAAATGAATGTTGTATTTCTCATATATAATCTTTTTATATACTTTCTTTAATAATATTATTTTGAACTTATTCATTCCAAATTGTATGTACATTTAATATAAAGTTTTAAAAAAAACTCATTTTCATTAAGCACTTGTGTAACTATAGGAATGTTGCATTTCTCATATATAATCTTTTGAATCATTTTCTTTAAACATAATATTTATTTTGAACTTATTATTTTCAAAATTTTATGTACATTTAATATATACATTTAAAAAACTCATTTTTATTAGGCAATTGTAACTTAGTGAATGTTGTATTTCTCATGTATAATATTTTGGTTCATTTTCTTTAAAAATAATATTTTGTTTGAACTTATTCATTCCAAAATTTTATGTACATTTAATATATACATTTTTGAAAAACTCATTTTCATTAAGCAATTGTGTTAATGAAATGAATGTTGCATTTCTCATATATAATCTTTTGGTTCACCTCCTTTAAAAATAATTTTTAGTTTGAACTTATTCATTTCAAAATTTTATGTACATTGAATATAAACATTTTTAAAAAATACTCATTTTCATTAAGCAATTGTATTAATTAATGAATTTTGCATTTCTAATATATAATCTTTTTTGTTCACTTTGTTTTGTAATAAATTTAGTTGGATTTATTCTTTTCAAAATTATATATATTTCTAAAAATAAAAATAAAAATAAAAAAGTGGACCAAGCCCGATTGAACTCGAGTGTGGGCTCAGATCCTATTTGGCCTAAGGTTTGACCCTAAATATGGAACATGGTCTGGAACATCTACATGTTCAAAACCATATTTGTGACAACAATTAGATGCACCCACTATTTAAAGAGCCTAAGATCCCTAATCATGGGTTAGTTTTTTACTTAAGTTTTGTTAGGTTTTGGGATAAAGATTCCTCTCCTCTCCTCTCCTCTCCTCTCCTCTGTGTCTCTCACACACACACATATAAAATTGTGAGAACTAATCTTTTTTATTATTTGATTCATTTTTTGAGTATCAAAGGTTCTTATTTGTTTCTTTTCCATGATTATGTCACCTAATTACTCAGATATATATTGGTTTACTATTTTTTTATAATCTGTTACTTAATTGTAAATTGAATTCATAATTGTTTAATCCTCCAATTTGTCAAGAGACTATGGCTTAAGGAATTGCTCTTTAGAATTCTTAAATCTTACAAAGAACGATTGATTGAACTAAAATTTATCGTTTGTGCTTGTGTTATTTTGTTTCATTTATCTTTCAAACTATTAAAGCTCCCATTAAGCTAAATCTTTGGTGCATGACTTAAGTTATTTAGTGTCATTGTTGATTTGGTTGTGTTCTTTCCAATTTACTATTATTAAGAATAAATAGGAAAATAGTTTTAATGGTTAATATTCAAAGAGTAAATTGATTTATAATTATATTAATAATCAGCTAGAACTTCAATAGTGGATGCAAATCTAGAAAAAGGTTTATTTTAGATTGATTATATTTTCATATTTTAAGTTTGCATTGTTTTTTAGTCTTATGTTTATAATCGTTTTCAACATAACTAGAATTCCCCCAATTTTATTCACAAAGCACTAAATATAGGGTTAATAGTGGTTTGATTTTATAACAATTAAAAGTTTGAGTATTTTACTATTATTTATTATTATTACAAAATATATGTAAAATTCAAGATTTTAAAAGTAGTTTACCTTTTTAATAATAATAATAATTTTATTTTTGGTTGTAGGTGAAAACACACCAATTACATATTATAATTGTAAAAATAATCACAAACTTTACTCAATTTTATAATATTAGCTTAAACTTTAAAAGTGGTACTAAAATGCTTGAACTTTCAATTTGTTGAAAAAGTAATACAGTGTTAATTTCTCCATTAACGTCGCTTACATGACATGCCATATCAGGTTAATAGTTCTGTCACATGTTCAATTTTTTTAAGTAATTATTTTATAATTTAATAAATTTGACAAAATAATTAATTTGATGTGACATGCCACGTAAGCTACGTTATCGTAGAAGTTAACTTCAAGCTATTTTTATAACAAATTGAAAGTTCAAGCATTTTAGTGTCCCTTTTTTAAGTTCAGGTTAGAATTGTAAAATTGATTAAGTTTTAATATTTTATAATTAATCCTAATTAAAATAATTTTAAGAATATGCACACACATTGATGTTTTTATTTGTCATTTTATGTTTATATCATTACTATCATTAGTTGATGATGTCACATTATTAAGTTGTTTTTGATTGTTGATAGTTTAGTAAATATTGTTAGTTTATACAGCTAATCGGTTAGTTGCAATTTGATGTTTGACATTACTATTTAATTAATAAAAAGTCATTCTTTATCTTTGTGTATTAAGTTAATTACATTTGATGTTTTAATACTAAAGGTAAAATCTTTGGAATAATTAATGTGTAATTGAAATTATTATAAGATCATAATTATGATATTGAATTTATATTTATGTATTGTTCCTAAATGTTCCTAGTTATAGTTTCATCAAGAAAGGATTTTTTGAAACAGTAAAACTAGCACACATTATGTTTTTTTCTTATAACAAAAGTAATTCATCTCATAAATTGAAGTATGCAGATATTTAAACTAATTTGTAGGTGTTTATTAGAGAATAAGACACTGAATTAAGCTGACTATGAGAATCCAAAATGTAACATTACTTATATGTCTGTGGATTTTCTCATGATGATTGTTGTATAATTGATCCTTAGACTTAAGATTACAAAGGTATCTCCTATGAAAATTACTGTATTTTGATGCTACTTATGAATTGTCCAAGAATAATTCAGTCAGTAATACTTGAATGCAATATAAACCATATGGAGATAGTTGAGTAAGCCAATAAAGGATTCATCACTCTTAAATAACTAGAGAGAATGTTCTACTATTATTAATTAATACTTATTTGTGGAATTCTCTAATGTTTTCAAATATCAATTACTAATTAACAAGAACAAACCTGATTGCATACAAAAAAGTAAACTCTATATCCATACTCTGACCAATTGGAACATTGGATTACTGAAGGATTAAATTATACATCATAATCATACATGGACAGGATAAGTCAAACCACTTTGACATTTTTGGTTATGACACGTTGCTACATGTCAATTTTGATCAATGATTATAAATTTTTAATTAGAGAATTAAAGATAAAATATGATTCTAATTATGAATTATAATTATATAAATTATATCATTGCTAATGTATTGTTGGGGAGCAGAGGGTCTATGTATCTCATGCATGGCTATGCAGCAGAAGCATTGGAATCAAAATTCCAGCACCACGACTTCCCCAAAAAATCCAGAATCCATGTGCATGTATAAATAGAATGTAAGAACATGAAATTACATCATATATACCTTGTAAATGCTCTTACTTTCTTAAATCTTCTACTTGTTTGGGTTGTAGCAAACACCAAACACCTTCAACAGACAGTGAAGAGCATGCAAAGATGAAGAAAAATTAGTGTGTAAGGGTGAATAGAGCACCAAACAAGATGAATTCAAGTAGATGCTCAATTAAGAGTTAGATCATAAACAAGTTACAAGCAATTAAACTCAAGCAACAATTGCATAAAATTACGTGAACAAACCTCAAGATCACTCCTCTCAACCTCCAGAACTCTTTTAGCCTCTCAATTAACTTTGTTTTAGCTTAATTTTGTGTGTACATAAGTGAATAACTCACTTATGTACCACCTATCATAAAGTGGGTCACAATCGTGACTTGCTTAAAATGACAGCGATGCACACTTTATATTTCATCCGATTTTTTATGCGTGAGACCTTAGGTTCCTGGTTATTTTGAGCACTTGAATTAAATCTTAATCTGAGCATATCATGAATGGTTTCATGCCACTTGAATTACCTCTTAATCCAAGCAAATCATGAAGGGTTTTATGATGCCAATTTACCGAAACATAAATGAATTAACACAAATCTCTTCGATAGTTAATTATCCGACTTACAAACCTTTCTGTAGATAATTACCATGCAATTCATCCCTTCACCATCCTATACCCCACTTGGTTTAGAGTATAGGCTATATGTCAACTTCGACTAGACTGAATATGTCACATCTAGTATAAGTGATGTTAGTTCTTATCTTGGGGATCCATTACTCTATGTGTCATTAAAGACTCTCTCCATGAAACATAACTGCTCTAGTCAGAGACTCCCGAGTAATGACCCCGACAAAAGGTCGTGGGTATCATCTCCTTCTATCAGGAGGGGTGAATCCTTTATTGGCTACCCAATTACCTTCGAGTACCAATAACTGTACCCAATCACCACCCTATGAACGACCTAGTCTTGAGGCAATAAGGAATGGTGTCAAAGCACAGGATCAGTATCCAAGATATCCTTGAGTACCTTAAGTCTAAGGATATTTGCACCATTGCTATAATGAGATTAATCACTGATATTTGATAAATCATCCATATGATAATCTCATAGTGGGTCATCCAATGTACTTACTACCCTTAGTAAGCATCCACATATTAACTTTAAACATCTCATGCTTATAGTTTATGAGATCCACTGTTTGATCAAGTCAAAGTGAATAACATGTGCTAGTATATCCAGATTAACAATGCCCTATCTCATTAATCCTATGACTAGGGATAATTTAGATACTAACATAATTGCACATGATAGGAATCTCATTACTATGATCTCATTATGATTTCCTTCATGTTATGTTTTATATCATGGACTTCATTAATCCAATTTAAGATCGACATTAAATCATAAATAAATGAACATCAAATTAATGAAAATTTTCTTTCTCTTTATTAATCAAAATAAAGTTTGTACAAAAATGCTAAAGGTGATTACCTTTAGAGCACTACTATAACAATCTCCCATTTGCACTAAAGTCAATCACCTTTGTATCAATACCATAGGCAAGTGAACTAGAATCAAATCTCATTTGAGGAAGTGGCTTAGTCAAAGGATCAATGATGTTCTGATCTATAGGCACTCTCTCTCCCTGATTAGGTGATATCTCCTGAGTACGTACTTGGAACTCTAATGAGACCTTGGTTCTTTGGCTTGAGCAATAGTCCCATTGTTGTCACAATACAATAGTATCGGGTCTACAATGCTCGAAACCACTCCAAGTTCCATAACGAACTTCTTGATCGAAACAGCTTCTTTTGCTACTTCTGCAGCTACAATAAACTCTAACTCGATAGTTGAATCTGCAGTCGTCTCTAGTTTGTAACTTTTCCAACTAACTGCTCCACCATTCAATGTGAAAACATAACTTGACTGGGATTTAGAGTCATCTTGGTCAGATTGAAAACTAGCATCTGTATGCATGCTCACTATGAGATCTTCACCTCCATATACTAAGAATACATCCTTAGTTCTTCTCAAGTACTTTAGGAAATTCATGACAGCCATCCAGTGACACTCACCAAAATCCGATTGATAGTTGGTCGTAACACTTAAAGCATACGATATATCGGGTCTTGTACATAACATAACATACATGATTGATCCTATTGCCGAAGCATACGAGATCAAACTCATATAAGTCTTTTCATCTTGCCTCTTGGGACATATAGATTTCGAGAGTTTTATCCCATAAGTCACGGGAAGAAACCCTCTCTTTGACTGCTCCATGGTAAACCTGTTTAGCACTTTATCTATGTATGTAGACTGTGAAAGACCTAGCAACCTCCTTGATCTATCTCTATAGATCTTTATTCCCAATATATAAGTTGCTTCTCCAAGGTCTTTCATGGAGAAATTCTAGGACTACCAAATTTTGATAGATTGCAAACTTGAGACATCATTTCCTCTTAGTAATATGTCATCCACATATAACACAAGGAATATGATAGCACTCCCACTAACCTTCTTGTACACACAAGGTTCATTCAGATTTTGTGAGAAACCAAACTCTTCGAATATCGTATCAAATCGGATGTTTCAACTCCTAAATGCTTCCTTTAATCCATAAAAGGATTTCTGAAGCTTGCATACATTTTTGCCATCTTAGGATATGAAGCCCTCAGGTTGTATCATATACACATCCTCGGCTAGGTTTCGATTCAAGAAAGCCATCTTCACATTCATTTGCCATATCTCATAATCAGAATGAGCAGTAATGGCTAAGAGTATTATATTGGATTTAACCATGGCTACAAGACTAAATGTCTCGTCGTAGTCAACTTCTTGCCTTTGACGATAACCTTTAGCGACTAGGTTCACTTTATAGGTAATCACATTACCATCCATGTCATTTTTCTTCTTGAAAATCCACTTGCACCCTATGGGTTTTAGCCCTTCGGGTGGGTCAATCAAAGTCTATACTTGGTTTTCAAACATGGAATCCATTTCTAACTTCATGGCTTGAAGCCATTTTCCAGACTTTGAACTCTTCAGAGCCTCTTTATAGGTTATAGGCTCAGCGTCCTTTATGAGCAATATGTTATTATATTCACCTACGAGAAATCTATATCTCTCTAGAACATTACGTATTCTACTTAACCTACGAACATTTTGTGTGTTAAAAGGTTTAACTATTGTCTCATCTCCATGAACAATAATCTCGAGTTCAAACAGTTGATTTGCATCTGTTTGAGCATCATGAACTTCAATAAGTTCAACTTTACTACCACTGTCTGTTTGAGCATCATAAACTTCAACAAGTTCAACTTTGCTCTCACTGTCTTCTCTTAGAAGAAACTCTTTCTCTAAAAAGATAACATGCTTTAAAACAAACACCTTTTGCTCTAAAGCGTTGTAGAATTGATATCCAATTGTTTCCTTAGGATATCTTACAAATAGACATTTATCATATTTTGCTTCAAGCTTGTCTGATTGAATCCACTTCACGTAAGTCGGACAATCCTAAACTTTTATATGAGAAAGATATGATTTTTTGGTAGTCCATATCTCATATGGAGTAACATCAACTGCTTTTGAAGGGACTATGTTTATCACATAAACATCAGTCTCGAGTGTATATTCCCAAAAGGATTTTGTAGCGCCCCCTTATCGTAGGGTACATACCGGAACACCCGGAGGTCATTCTGGTACATATACTACGATAAAGGCGCACTACGATCGATCACTACAATTACGCCACATGGCATCATTTTAAAATTTTCTAAAAGCATCA
>JANZLH020403672.1:0-10296 GCA_026770325.2 Erythroxylum fimbriatum
TAATTGAATGAGCAAGAAGAAATAGACTAAGAAGTCTTAGTGTTATGAAAGTCAAATACTATACAATCCTGACTAGATTATATAACGGGAGTTTTAACCTAAATATAGCTACCCGAAATGTAATTCCTGTTAAGAGAAGGAGTTGCTTCTATTATGCCCCACCAAAACCAATCTGGCCATTTTAAAATACTAGACGTCGAGAAGTTTGTTTTATAGAAAAGAAATATAATTAATTAATAAATAAGAGAGTCATATAAGCTAAAAAAGAGAGAGAGTAACCCTTTCTACCTTACCTTTCATGGCAAATCATTAAGAACAAGAAAAATAAGGTAAAAATACATGCATAAAAGTTATACTAAATATGCAATGAGAAACGAATGCTTGAGCAGCAAGTTAGGTGTAAGTTCGTCATTAAAATGAGTTCTCATACTTTAGTGATGATCATAGATATTAAAGCTTCCTTGGAAGAAAGTTTACTAGCAAAACATCTTAGGTTGCATTCTCTCAAAAGCGTGTAGATACAACTTTGCAATGTGATAGTATGAATATGAAGATTTGGTTTCGAGTAGGCGATTTGAGTTGAGATTCTATGGTAATGTCTGTGAGAGAGTCCCCTAGATCAAACCATGAACATTTAGTAGTAACATAATCCCAAATGGATTTGTTGAAGGGACATTCGAATAGAAGATGGTTCTGTGATTCATCATGTAATGAGAACATCAAGCAAGATTTATCAACTTGCAAGTAGGACATTCTGTCAGTGGTGGTTAGCTTGTTTTGTATGGCTAACCAAAACATAAATGAAATTCTTGGAAGTAAAACCTTACTCCAAACCATCGTGAAATTGGAGACTTTGCAACCCCATCTAATTGACAAGTTAATCATAGTTTTGTTAGTAAGGATGCTAAGTGGAATATCCTGCCAAAAAAAGGCGTCAGATGAGAGTATATCCTGGGGCTATTGGAGATGCTAGAGACAACGTGGAAAGTTCCAAGAATTACCATTGATGAATAAGCAAAGCCTAGTGTGCCGAGAATGTAGTGAAGAAATACTCAAATGTTGAGGACAATGTATTAGTGGACCAAAGCCTGAACAATTATCATACTAGAGTGAGACCAATTTACTGTTGCCTATTTTACAAGACACCTCCTGTTAGACTGCATCTCTTAGTTTTAGAAGCTAAGTGAGGAAGTGGGAGTGAGAAACCTTTGGCTTGATATCCCATTTGCAATTACCTTTACGGAAGTAAGAATGCAACCATTTAATCCAAAGAGTGTTTTTGTCCTCCAATATCCACCAAAACCTCTTAAGAATCAAAACATGATTTGTGATTTTGATGGATAAAATATTGAGACTGCCTTCTTCTCTTAGATAACAAAGGATAGACCATTTAACCTTAGCTACTCTAGGATCACCATTCGAGTTGCTCCATAAAAATGATCTTGGAATCCTTTCAATCAATTTGATGATTCTTTAAGACAAAAAAATATGGGAACTCCAATAAACATGTAAAGAGTTGAGGACAAATTTTATAAGCTACAACTTACTTGCGTGGGAGAGGGATTTATTCACCTAAGAATTGACTCTCTTCTAGATCTTTTCTAAGATAAGCCTACATTCAAAATGGTTAAGCCTCTTTGTCGACACTAGGGGACCAAGATATAGTAGAAGGGGACATTTCAGTTGCATTCCCTAGCTTCAGCTATAAAAGGCTCCAATGAGTAAGCACTTTTGGATAGGAGAAAGTGACTCTTATGTACGCTGATTTGTAGGCTCGAGAATTGCTTGAAAGTTTCGAGAGCTTACATATAAGAGTGGATTGAATCCAAGTTAGCGTTGTTAAAAAGAAGATCATCTACAAAGCAGAGGTTAGTTAGGCCAATTTTTTTACATTTTATATAGTGTTTGAATACGGGATTAAGGAGGGCCTCGTGCTTGATTAATGCATTAAGAATTTCCATACAAAGAATAAAGAGATAGGGGGATAAAGGATCCCCCTGTCTAAGGCCTTATGCTAGTTTAAAGAAAGAATAAGGAATGTCATTAATCATAACTGAAAACGTGGGAAATGTAATGCATTCCATAATCCTGTTGATGAACTTAGTGGGAAACCCATATGTTGTAAGCATTTTCCATAAGAATTTTCATCTCATTTTGTCGAAAACCTTGTGGAAATCAATTTTCAATGTGCAATTAGGGGGGCTTTTGGTTGTAGAACATCTCTTTAACAATTACACAAGGAGAACATTTTCACCAATATTTCGATCAGTCAAAAAGGTGCCTTGGTCTTCATTTATCAAAGGAGCAATCGTCTTCTTCAACCTTATGACCAAGATTCTGTACTAACTAAACCCCAGGGCCACTAATTGTTTATGTGATAGGCACTCGGACACAATAATAAAAAAGAATGTGAGTTTCATGCATACAACATTATAACATTAAAATTCATTTAATGATTTGCAAAGTTGAAATAATTGATAAATTGACATGAACTATGTGATCATATGATAAACCACGTTGTGTGAATATCTGGAATATGTGTAAATATATGTTCAGAATGAATGTCTGTGAAAATATGATGTGTGTATGTGATCAGGTGAAATCATCAATGATGCTTCACTCATTAAGTTTGCAAAACTCATAAAATTGCATTGTAGTTTTCAAGTACAAGACAGGAGACCTAGTTCCTTAGTCAGGACATAAGGAATTTTTGGATTGAGTAATGGCTCAAAAGTTTATCAGCTGACACTAGAAGTGCCGTAGCATTTATATTTGTAGTTTTGCTAGAACCTATAAGAGGTTTTGTAAATATATGTTTAATCGGAACGGTGTAACTTTTGTTAGTGAATGAAATGTTTCGTTTAAAACAACAAAAGAATTTAGTGACTTTACATATGTATGATAGGTGATGCCATGTGTAAGTTGGTTATGTTTTTCTCTAACATACCATTATCATAGGGTACGTACCTGATTATCCTTCAGATATTCAGGTATTTATCTTGTAGTAGTGGAATGTTGCATAGATTGTATGTTGTGATTGTTTGGGACAATCAATTAAATTCATGGAAAGAGATTAAAAAAAATAGAGAAAAGGTGGCTAGAGGAGTGGTTGAAGAAGAAGGCAAAATTGGAAAATTAAAGTTATACTAAGGGGTAAAATAGGAAATGTAAAAGGTTAAGGTAAAATCAAAATTTAAATATGAGAATGGTATTTTGTATTAATAAAAATAAATGAGGGTAAAATAAGACTTTTAATAGTTATGGGTATTTTAGTAATTATGGTGGTTAGGTAATAAATGAGGGTAAAACAAGGCTTTTAATAGTTATGGGTATTTTAGTAAAACAAGGTTTTTAATGTTTAGTAAAGATATTTTTTATAATTAAGAATAAAGTGGAAAAATGAATAATGTCAGATTATTAAGTACAATTGATCTAATAGAATTTTTGTAATGTTTAGGTCTGAAGGTTAGATTAATGAGTAAATTGGACTATCAATTAGTTGAGTTTGAAATTTCGGTAATGATAACCTTGGATTGTACTCTTAGAAAAGTATACCGCTTATGAAACTTTGAATTTTATTAATAAATTGTTTTATAGCTTAATTATATTTTGAATTATTCATTAATTAAATTAATGATTAACAATTACATTTATAGATTTCTAAATTATATTAATTGTGTTTATTTTATCTCATAAATAATTAACAAAGTACAAGGTATTTTACTTTTATATTTTGTTATATATTATGAGGTGTATCGCTAGTTAATTCGACGAAAAATGTGTTAATTAAATAGAGATTGATTGACAATAGATTATGAATAGATGGTGAAAATAATGAATCTCTGGGTTGCCATGGATTGGCTGCATTTAATAGTCATAGTTTGATATGTTATTTAAATATGAGCAAGTGATGGCTAGGTATTTATTCGTAAAGCAAGTACTAGGGCATCCTGAATCTCGAAGATGTCCTGTGTCAATGGCTAGGTACCGAGATATCCTAAGTCTTGGGGATATCCTGTGTCGATGGTTAGGTACTTGAGTGGTACCGTGGTACCAACTTAGATTGAGAAATTGAGATACCCTCTGTTGATATTTATACATCTAGTTATGTTTCCACTTTGTGAGAGATTATGATAAGTAGAAATGAACTAGTAGACCATTGAATGTAAGCCTACTACGTTAAGTAGGCCTAGATAATTCATTTAATTATGAGATAAAATAATATTAATCTTAATCGTTGCTTTGATAAAATTTTGGATGTTTGTTAATTGTTCAGATAGGCTAAATAATGTTGTATATTTTAGTATTATATGTATGTTTTAATCATTTGACTAATTTTTGATACTTATATATTGAAATATTTGATTTTAGTGATACGGTCAGTTAGGATTACTGAGCTGATAACTTGTCCTTGCCACTATTTCTCTTAAGAAATAGAGAGATTGTCGATAATTTCAGTGCACAAGATTAGCGGAGAGGAATTTAGGTGAGGCCAACAGATTAAATTGAGTAAAGTTATTTTATTATATATATTTTTTAATGTGACAGTTCGGATAGTTATATTCATAGAGAATACTTTTGTGACTAACGAACATATTATTTAAGAATTAATTAAAATTTTTGTAATAGATGTTATCCTTTGAAAACAATTTAAATTTCGATTAAATGTGGATTAAGTGCTCGGAGTGTCATTGATTGGTGGCGTAGAAGGTGTGACGATGTAAGAGCTCGATGAGAATGATTGCAGCAGGTGTTACCACTAGTCAGTGACATGGACGAGGGTGCGGATTGGTAGGGGTTTTCCTTTAGTTGCCAGGTTTTCCTCGGATGATGGTGACAATGTGATTGCCTTAACATCAATCAATTAACATCAATTAGTAATAATAATAATAATAATAATAAAAGTTCATATTTGATTTTCAGCAATTAAATTAAGTGCTGTAGCTTTTGCCACCTCTACTAGGAAATGTGAATATAGGATTACTTTATTCAAACAAACTTCGATTTATTGTTAAAGACAATCTTAGTAGAACAAGAGATTTATTGAAGCTACATACATATCCTTCAATGTCCATATACTTCAATGTCCCTTTATTTGGAAGCAGCTCTCGCAACTTCGATTCCAGTTTTAAGATGAGCAAGGTGTTTATCTCTTGGAGGCACGCATGATTTGACCACATCTATATCAAGCAGCCTTCCAATCCATTTGCAAACAACTGGGAATTTCTCTTCAGTGAGGAACTTCACTCCCAAGACTTGAAGCAGCACTTGAAACCAGTAGACAACAGAAAACGCAACAATATCTAGGTACCCAATAGTCTCACCTCCAAAGAACTCCTTTCCTTTAAGTTCGTTCAGAAGAATCTTCATTTGCTCACCAGCTTCTTCTATGATCCTTGGCAGCTCTTCGTCTTTCGCGTCGCGAGCTTTCATTACTGATTGCAGGATCTGCATATAATAACCACTCATCAATATAAAAAAATATTGGGAATTTTGGTTTTACTGTAAAGGAGTTGCTAAGAACATGAAGATACGTGAATTCCTGAATTCACCTTTTCATCAACAAACTTAGCCCAGAAACGAGCCATGGCTCTTTTCATAAGGGTGTTTGGGCAAGATGGGATGATCTTTCCAGGTCTCATCAATGAACTCAAGAATGACAAGAGATTCTGCAACTGGTTTTCCATTGTGTACAAAGACGGGGATTTTCTTGTTGAAAAATTGAAGGGGTTAATTATTTCACAAACTTTCTGCAAACTTCTTTGGTACCAACTGAATAAAAAACAATCAAAACAAAACAAATAAATCAACACCACAAATTTGGTAACGAAGTTCGACACACTTTGCCTACGTCTGCGGGGCCCTCACCCAGGTTAATCACTTTCACGAAAGTACAATAGAATTACCTAAGGCTTTACTGAGCCGACCTACTCAACCCTTGACACTATCACTCAACCTTACTTCCCGTGAAAGAATTTCACACCCAATAGTACGACCGCCTCGTACTAACCTCAACAGAGGATTTTCTCAACAATATTTGATAATAAAGATAAGAAATAAACAACTGAAGTGATTAAAATAACTAGAAACAAAAACAATAATACACTTAAGATAAAAAGAGCAACTCCCCGATGAGGTTAAGCTCCACTGAAAGAGATCTGGAAGTCGTCGCAACACCAATAGGCTAACTCACATAAACACCAACACGAAGCCACACACCCACTGCATCGTAATTACTCTTCACTGTGTCATAAACTCACACCACAGCCACGGCTCATCAAAAATCTTAAAGATTCACTTCAATTCACTCGAATAAAAATAACGCCTGATGTGCTTCAAAAATTCAAAAATTCAATACATCTATTGCAATCACTGATGCATATAACCTGCACTTTTTTGCGTGGCGTCAATACTCCAAAAATTATTCAGCTATTTCCATAGATAAGTACAACATCGTAGCTCCCAGTAAGGACACGTTATTCAGCTGATTCCATGATTTGTACCGAAAGCCATATTCTCATTGTTTATAGACACATAACACTTGCTACTCCAGTGACACACGCACCCTTCTTTTATATATCCAATTAATGCACTTCACCAAATGCCCACTGCCATATTGATTGTTTAAAATACCCATGCAAGATATACTTCTTCTATGGTTAAAGATATACAAGATATTTACTTCACTTATTCTACTATCCCAAAAATCTTCGCAAAATAAATTTCTCTTATCCTTTATCCGCACAATCAAAAATCCAATTGTACATCATTCAAATACCAACTTAATAATAGACTTCAATCCAAGATATATGTCCAGCTAATAAATAATGCCAAAATTAAATAAATAATATATAAAATATATTCTAATACTTGTGCACTAGGTTATACATAAGAAGCAAAGCACTCTTGTTTGATAGGTCTTCGTCAGTGTATTCGTACTGTATATCCTTTACTTTCAGAGCTATTTCTACTCTGCGACTAAAAGGACTTGCCCAAGCCCCCAGTAGCTTAACCTCCTCAGCCATTGCAATTAACTCTTCGCTTGGAACTTAGTACTTAATGGTATCTTTGGATGTTGAGATGTGGCATTTAAAGGAAAGGGAACAGTTCCAGGTCAAGTTTCTCTACTTTTTGGACAACTAAGAGCCGATTTTCGTGTAATTTTTTGAGTGGAATCAACAGCAGTAGTATATGACATTTGTTTAGTTTTGGAAACTCCTAGAGGAATACTTGAATCACAAACATCAGCGATTACATCAAAAAAATCGAGACTTTTGATGAGTCCCTTATGAAAAGTAAATACTTTACGAGCACTTGGATGAAGTTACCGAAAATTTGTACCTATTGAGACCTTTCTCGTTCTGTGTTTCTTTTTCTTAGTTTATCTACTGAGCCAATAATTTAATTGTATATTTATTGTATAATTATGTTTATATATATTTGTTTAATTAATTAACTTATAAAATAAAATTCATAAGGTAAATATAATTCTTAAATAAAATTATACGAAAATCGTAATTATGAGATTTATATTATAATTATGTATTACCCTAAAATATTTGTTGTTGCTCTCTAAGAATAGAAAAAATAAACCAAAAAATTCTCTCATATATATATACATATACTTCTTTGCGAAGTAAACTTAATTTCATAAGTTAAAATATAGAGGTTTATAAACAAATATGTGATTAATTGGTATAAAACAAGTTTATTTAAGCGACTCGGTACGGGAATTTCATATGAAACATTAACTATGTGTTTGTAAAAATGTTTATTTTGATATTGTATAAATGATTTTTGATTTGAGATTTCCAAAATATCTCATACAAGGATATCAATATTTTGATAATATTTAAGACCTATCCTAGTTAAAGGATGATTCGAATGGTTATCATTAAATATCACATAAGTTATACGGGGATATTTAAGTCATTAATACATGATTCATTAACTGAAAGTAATAAGGGAGAATGTTCATTTATTCTCAATTAGTATTGATTTAAAAAATATTTAACTAAAGTAGAATGATACTTTAAAAATAGTTTTTAAATATCATTAAAAGAAAATGTTACTTTATTCTTGATTAGTATTGATTTAAGAAATATTTAGCCAAACTAGATGTTTGCAATTTTATATAATTTTTTTTCATGTTGCAAGTATATTAGTGGTAACTTGTAGTATAAAAGATACCGTTCCCACGAAGATTGGATTAGTCACCTAATAATTTGAGTGCACATTTTGTCTAAGGTAATTAAAGAATGAATTAATTGAAATTAAAATAAATAAATAAAACTAAGCAATTAAATCAGTAAAGATAGCAATAAGAGTGAAGTTAATTAATAATGAAAACTTAGGGATTATTGATCTATCCTTGTTCTGTCTTCCCTTTACCTTGTAAATTCAATTATGCTTGATCCTAGATATCTTATGGTTTTGATTATCCTCTATCAAGATCTAACCAAGTAATCCCAATTGACATGGATAATAATCGAATTGTAACCTCTCGACTCACAAAACTACTCATAACTACTCAATTGGATTTGAAGCAATCGTAAGGATGATTAATTCACGATTAAGATTTCTATTCAATTGTTTATTAGCTTGATATTTATAGGTCTATTAAGGTATCAACTCTTGTTGTACAACTTAACGTAGATAACTTTGATTCAATCTCTAGATTTCTTATCAATTGTAAGAATGATAATTATCAAAAAGCATTAATATATTGGATTCAACAAGATAAAGTCATACAAAACAATTCAAGAATAATCCCTTAAATAGATATAGAAATCTATAATCATGTTCAAAACACAAATAATTAGAATTCACATTCAAGACAATGAAATAGAATAGAAACTAATGAATAAGCTTGAAAGCCTCGATTTGGAAATTATGGAAAGCTTGAGTTGACATGATGTTTCCATTATTTGATCTTCTTATTTATGATGTGTAGAATATTTCTACATTTTTGCTCTTTCTTTTCTGGTGTCTTTAATGACTATCATTGCCTCTCTCTAAACTCAAATGTTTTTAATCTGCCTCCCTTTATATAGCCTTCTTTTTATCCATATATTAACGAATTAGGATTTCTGGAATATAGATGGTCACTTATATGATCGTGTAGGTGATTGTGTATCTCTAAAAATACCTTAATTGACTTTATATGGTCACAAAGATTACACGAGCAACATACACAATCATATATGTTAACATACACGGTTGTGTAACTCCACACGTAAAGAAACAGTGTATTTGAAGGTCCACACAGTTACAATGACTTACATGGTCACTATACACAGCTGTGTAAGTCCACAATTGCTCCAATTCTTCCATTCCACATTATATTTCACCTGAATACATCTCCTCTTGGTCTATAAAGACAATTATCACCTAAAAACACACTTTAAGTAAATTAAGTACCAAAAATACTATAAAATTCTTAAATAACAATCAAAACATATTAAATATAGGTATATAAATATAGATAATTAATTATCTATCAAACATCTCCACACTTAAACTTTTGCTTATACTCAAGCAAATCATAATCTGCACACTTATTAAAGCCTTGCTACAAGATTTTAATAAGGCTTAGGTTAGCGTATGATTGGGATGATAAAAATGGTGATAATATTAAAGGGAATTTACATAAACAAAATTACATACAACTTAGTTCTTCACAATATAGGTCTTTCACACCATAATTCTACAGGTACCATAACTTTAACAATTGTTTTTTCTTTCTTCACTTATTATGCCCGCAATAATTTTTTTCAAATATTCGTCATGTACCAACAATTAAAGAAATATTGGACATTTTCAAATTTTAAGTTTCAATCAATCAAGCAAATGTAAATAGCCTTCAAGGTTAAAAAATAATAAAAAGAATTAAAAATAAAGTAAATGTTAATAATGTGGTTATAATTAATAAAATGGATAATTCTCAAAGTTGGTTACTTCTAATTGATAAAATATGGTAGGATAATCAAGAAAATAGGCTAAATAAGGGTTTAATAAATGCCTTTATCATTTCAATAATTATAATTTAACATATGTGATTTAAATATGAATAATAAAAGCAATTTCTAGAATTATCCGACTATGCATGATAATACACATGAAAGAATAAAAGAGCTGTAAATAATGATGCATTTGCTCTTAGCCTTAAAAGCTCACAAAAATGATCTTTTGTATAAATAATATGCAATTTTTATTCAAATTGATTATCTTAATGATTACTAAAAATATAACTTATAAAAGCAAGTCTATTATAACTTTCATCCTTTTATATATTAA
>JANZLH020403801.1:0-10287 GCA_026770325.2 Erythroxylum fimbriatum
GCTCCACATAAATAAACGTAAAGCCCGCATAAATGAATGGCTGAGATTCACTGGACACAATAAGACACCATAAAAACTGGACAGAGGATTTGGACTCCTACTTGCGTACAGCAAGCTAATAGGATTTTCTGGATTGGATCATGATTCATCCTCCAATTCAAGACAAGAAAACAGAAAGAAAGGGAGATAAATACCTGATTCATAACTAAGAAACAACAGCAACACATTTTATCAAGCAAAGGATACAAAGTAGCAGGGTGAGAGTAGTGTCTTATATCAACAGATAGTAGCTAGCTAGCCATACAGAGTTAGAACGTTAGATAAAGGATGTTATTTGACTTGTCTTTGGTGGAGGAGGTGGTATGCAGGCAGCAAGGATTGATGTCTCCTGCTCCAAATTGCGATTCTTTTCATGTACCTTCCTGATATACTCAGAAGCCTTCCCGTCTATAAAGCTCTTCTCATCGTGAATCACATACGAAGAATCATTTCCTGCATCTGGCTGCATCACAAATGATTTGGGCTTTGAACTGCTCCATGGCTCTTGTGATCTTTGGCCTCCAGGAGTTTGAGTCAGAGACGGCAACGGATCCTTGGCGAAGCTTGCTCCACTAGCACGATTTTGAGTGGCACCTGGAGTTCCAGATGCTCCAATACTCATCTTAGCTATGGAGAAAGACGACAACCTAATGATGTTTACCATCACCTTCATTGATTTCGCACAAAGGGACTTGTTGGTTCTATCCTTGCGACTCATGACTATGCTAATAAGTTTCTAGTTTGTACTCTTTACCTTCCTAAAGCAGACAACTTTGTGAGGATAAACTCATTATGGGCGTATATAAATATAACCACAGTACTTGCTTATGAAGCAATGTAAGGGACAAGATGACAAGAGTCATCTAGTTATTAGCAGCTATAGGGGACTTGTGAATAGGCTCTTATAAGCACCAATTCTCGGGATGACAGAACATTCCCTACAAATTCCATACAATGATTGATGAGGTCTATTTCTAGAGAGAGACTGACAAATGAACAAAGAAGAGTAAGGAATAACATGTCCTCCCCAATTTAACCACTCCACACATCTGATCCCACCTCAAAATCCTCTTCCGATTCCCAGCAGATTTTAATCTTTAAATACATATACAATATCATACGTTTAAACGTGTCATTTAGCTGCTATTATTAATTTATATCAATTTCATCCATAGTGCGCCCTTGTGAAAAGAGTGCAACGAATAGGTTTGTAAATATGCCACCCAAGCTAATCACACATTGATAGTATATTGCGTCCTAAAGTCAAGGAAAGAACAAGATTCTTCTAAACCACTTTCATCTTCACTTTGTGTCACACCTTCATAATTAAGTTCTAGACAGAATATCTGCTCCTTCGTCTCAATTTCTCCCTTTGTTAGACAAGGGTTATATGAGTCACTTTAGTCTTCTAAGTTGGAAATCATCGCATTTCTTTTATTATCACTAAATTTCAACCATCTAAACTCTCAAATTAAAATATTCCATAAATAAAATTTGTGTTCAGACAGCAAGTACTGCTAGAATCATCAAACATCACTCACAAGTAACCATATGTGTTCTCTTTACAACTTAAAAAAGAGATTCTTACAATCAGAAAATTGAAAAGAAATGGAGAAACAAACATTTTCAAAAACTCATGACAAATAGGCTTTTCACCCTCAACACGACTACAAAATACAAAGGAAAATTTCACCTTATAACTTTATCCATGCAAGTTGCATTGCTTTATTTTCTTCACCTTAAAATTAATACGTGGGTCAATTAAGTCATTGAAATGACAAGGTATGTGACAGAGCAATATATGTTTCTACATTATTTCCACGGGACTAAACTTACAAAGACTTGATTTCAGGGAAGTTAACTTGATGCAACACACCTTTAATTCATCCAGATGACAGCCAGGGGTTAGGGGCAACATAAGTGTACCCTTGAAAATGTTGACCCTCTGTTGGTGTGGAAGCTGGAGAGTCATCTGGAGGCATTGTTGTCCAACATTTGTCAAAATTAGCTGTGCAGTCTTTCCCACTCACATCTGGCTTGAACTTTGGCTCCAGTTCTCTTGCCTCCAACTTTTTCCAATTAATGGATCTAAACCATTTATGTTGTTTTATCTCATCCCCTCCAACAGGACCGCTGCCTAGCCTGCTTGACGGCTCCTTTTGCAGCAACTGTAAGTAAAATAGAAAAAGAAAGTAATGAAAGGAGACCAGAATGTCGTTCATACTGCTGGATTGAGAAGAGGATAAACAATCAAAATGATGAACTCTACAGAGAGGCCCTAAGGTGATTGTATCTTTAAGAAAGAACAAACAAAACCATTTGTCAATAGTTACAATGATATTTCACAAAGAATTGCTCATTTCTGGTTGGTTCGATTTCACCAGAAATATATTAAAGTTGTAGTTTAATAGAACATGAATAATGGAACTATATTCTAAATCATCAACACCTCAAAATATAAATTCATATCATTAAGTTTCATATTGAAGAACAATTTGACCAAAGGGTATCCCGGCGCATTTAATTGAAACAAAGAAGGAACAGATCAATTGTAATATTTACTTACTCCTTTGAGCAATGAGTGAGCTTCACTGCTGAGATATGGAGGAAGTTTGACTTTCTCTTTGACAATTCTCTCCTGTAGCTTCTTTCTATTTGAATGTGTAAATGGTGGCTGAAGACGGAAACTTTCCCATTAATTTTTATAATAGTTGAAACAATTAGCCTTAAATTGGAGCAGAAAACTAATTTTGTGATTACTCATTGGGATGGATTTTCTTGCCCAGGGGCATTATGCATGAACAGGGGAGATCGGGCAAAAGTTTTTAAGAAATTGGATAACTTACTTGCCCAGTTAGCATTTCATACAAAAGTATTCCAACACTCCACCAATCTGCATTTTTGTTGTGGCCCTTACTAAGTAAAATCTCTGGAGCCATATACTCTGTGGTCCCACACAGTGAATTGGATCTACTTGCCTCATCAATTTCCTTTGCTAGCCCGAAATCAGTTAGCATCACCTGCATGGCAAATTTTACAGGAATTTTAACAATCATTCAACATAAATAAATAGGATTCACTTCATCAACTGTATTTCTAAAATCTCTCAATGACTAATGCACATGGATTAGCCATTACATGCCCATCGGCATCCATGAGAATATTTTCTGGTTTAAGATCTCGATGCACAATCCCACTCTTGTGAAGGTGCGTAACTGCAGATACTATCTCAGCGGTGTAAATTCGTGCTTGATCCTCACTATTCAAGACAAACCCAAGGGCATAAAATTAGAAACATGTAAATGAGTATGGTAGCCACAAGTTCAAAGAATGGAGAAAAGGCATACCCAAAGATTCCCTGCCGATAAAGATGAAAGAAGAGATGACCCCCATTTATGAAATCCAGGATCAGATACAGCTTAGACTTGGTCTGAAAGGTCACATGTAAAGACTGTAAACTACACACATAATGGAATATTTACATAGAACTATCACATGAAGACTAATGTCAAATTTTACTAATTTTCATGGCTAAAGGACACTCATATCGGCACATAACCAAAGGACTTAATAAATGTGAAGCAATCACATGTGATATCATCTTCTGAAATGCCAAAAGAGAAGTTCTTAAATCCAACATCTATAATCTTATGAAGCAATGGGTCATGTTAATGGACAATAATAAATTCTTAATTCAATAAGTTGAGAACCATTAAACTCTACTTCCAAACAAGGCAGGAATTCGCACTTTCAAAATCATTCATGTGTAGCATACTACTAATCCCACCATCTTCTGCGAACAACGATATGGCCACCTCTCACTATCGTTCAAATTTAATGACATGACGTGTGCGGGAAAAGAAGGACGGAACATCATGACTCTAAATGGAACCATTGAAGACACTCTCAAACACCCAAATAAAAAATCAATTGTTAAAGTAAAGGTTATTGGCAGGATATCAACTGTAATACACTCGAATTGCTCCGTTTAACCAAGGCAATCACTCTTAGAATGCACAAAGATGTACATCTTTAGAACACTAACCTTGTCCAACTTACACTCACAACACCGGAACAACTTGAAAGAGAAAACCCAATTCAGATCAAGGAAGAAAAGATTAAGATAAAAAGAAGAACTCAAAAAGGACAAAAAGAAAAGAGAAAGGACCTGGAAGGAGTAACGAAGATGAACAATAAAAGGATGAACAACTTTAGTGAGTATATCCCTCTCAGCCTTCATATAATCGACGTGATTCTTCTTAATAATAGTATCCTTCCTCATCACTTTCATTGCATATATCCCATCACCGCCGCAATCATTACATTCCAAATCAGCCCCCAATTTTTTCCTCACTTGAAACACCTTACCAAAAGCACCCTGCCCTATCACTCTCAATATCTCGAAGTCACTTGGCCCAATTTTATCACCCACCAACAATACCTTCTCACTCTTCCCTTCATCTTCTTCAGCACTCACTCCACTACCACCGCCTACATCATCATCATCATCATCATCTTCTTGGATTTGAAATGGGAAGGCGGAGGACGACGTGGGGTAGCGAGGCGAGGGACCCACGTAGGAGTGGGACCGGTTGTGGATCACGGGTGGGTTGTCCACAACAGGGAAGGATGATGATGAGGGTGATTGAGCGAGGTGTGGGGTCCATGGGCCAAAGAGGTCATTGAACTCCAAGTCTGTAGTTGTGGTGGTGGAGTTTGGCGGTGTTATGGTGAGCTTCTTGAGATTACTAGATAATAGCGAGTGAAGGGTCTTCTTCTCCGATGTGGACACCATCTCTTTGTTCATTTGCGAAGGAGAAATGACGGAAAGCGAAAACGGTAACAGTTAAAAACAGAGATTCAGAACTGGTAAAGCCAGCCAAGTATCTTGGCTGCGAAACTTAAGATCACATCTTCGGCTCTGCTTTGTTTTGTTTCAGAGATTAAACGAAAAACAGAGAGAGAGCGAGAGAAAGACTTGGGGAGTTGCTGCAGAAGCTGATCCTAGGCCGAAAACAACATGCGACAGTCAGGAAGTGATTTTAGTCTTGACTCTTTAGAAGCCTGATTTGAGCTGGAAGTTCGACGTTCATTGAAGGGAACAGGTGTTTCTGGTTTGGTTAATGAGGACAACGCGCGTCGGTGGTGCAGGTGAACTCACTCGCCGGGTGTTGTGATTAATGTAAGTGAACACTGAGAAATGCGCTTATAACACGTTTTTTTTGTTTTTTTTGAAAGCGCTTTTAACACGTATTCAATGTATATATAATGTGTAAATTAAACTATTTATCTAAATTAGTGAGGGAATTATTTAATGTATATATAATGTGTAAATTAAACTATTTATCTAAATTAGTGAGGGAATTTAATAGAACCTAATAATTCTATAAGATATTATTCTCTCTTTATATATATAATACACATTAATAACGATGACGAGGAGTACACCATAAGTTATTTATTTTTTAAATTTTTTTATAGTAAAAATTTAACTGGATATACTTTCTTATACTCATATAATTTTAAATTTTAAAAAATAATATTTATGATAATGTTTCTTCCTTTCAGTAAATTTATGTAAAATATTTGTAAAAATATTACAATGATATTTTAATTAATTTTATTTTCAAAATGTTTGAGGCACAAATTACATAGTTAATAAAAAAGAATTATCAAATCTCAATCATTTTAATATAAAAAAGTTAAATAGTAATGTGTTTAGTTCAATTCTGACTGAGATAACACAGAGAAAGATGTTTTGACGTCTCTATCTTCCTTTTTCACCCTTTTTTTCTTCGTTACTTTTTGAACATCCATTTTTTGAAATTGTATTAACATTTATGATAACTTTAAGGGTTAATTACCAAAAAAATGCTCAAACTTTCGTCAAATTTTTAATTATAGCTAAACTTTAAAAAATAGCCATAAAATATTCAAAATTTTAATTTTTTTCAAACCTAGCTCAAACTTCAAAAGTGACAATAAAATACTCAAACTTTCAATTTTTTATAATTCTAGTCTGACATTATATGTTATTCTTTTGATCCTTGTTTTCTGTTTATTTTTTTGACACCCGAAACTACTCTCACATTACAGCGAGCTATATCAGTAAACTTTTCGTTTATAGTTCGTTCTCCCGATGTCCTTCATGTGAGAGCATCAGGGCTGTATAATCTGATAATCGAAATGTGAGGATGTCGAGAAAACAAACTAAAAGCGAAGAAAAAACTGAAATTGAAGCGTAAGGTTGTTGGAGCCACTTAATCTGATTTAGATCATTTTTAAGCAACGACGTTGTTTCATTAATCTTTATCTATTGTGTTAATTTTGGATGACGTGTATTAATAGTTAAGGTTTCTGAAACACGTGGCAAGTCACGTCAATAAACTTAGCGGAAACACCAACGTTAGGCAGAAAGTTTAAGCATTTTATTATTACTTTTTGAAGTTCAGGTTAAAATTGAAAAAAATTGAAAGTTTAACCTTTTTATTGTTACTTTTTAAAGTTCGGGTTATAATTGAAAATTTGATAAAAATTTGGACTTTTTTTGGTAATTAACCCTAACTTTAATCTGCTTCCCTTCTTATTTCCTGCTTGTACCTTTCTCTCATTTCCCCCTTCTATTTATTATACGGTAGCCAGTTCCATACTTCCTCCTCTGAACTTAACCATTCAGTATAAGCTCCTTCTAGCTATCCTTATACTTCTAATCTACTAGCTACTCTTGTTTCTTAGCTTCCTACTACTCTTCCATTATCATCTTCCCTTTCTTCCATTCCTATCTTGGCTAATTCTATTTCCCTTTTTTTATGCTAATCTGCACTCTTTAGAACACATATGTTGCTCATGATCAATATCTCCATTCTGAACCTCCTCCTTTGAAGAAACCTTCTGTAAAGAAGCTAAAGAAGACAAGTACCCTTTGTTCTTTCAATGTAGATATTCCAACGCTATGTGGAGTAGAATTCTGCACTTGTTGGCTACTTAGTGTTCTTCATATGACTGGAATGTAGCTCTCAATTGGACAACTAGAATTGCCAAGCAACAAAAGCTAGATGCTACTCTCTACAAGATAGCTTTTACAACCAAAATCTATTCACTATGGAAAGAAAGGAGCAAGAGAATCTAGGGGGAAGAAGCAAACAAACACCATTTGGCTTAAGAAATTATTAACTGGATCTGAGCATTAATGATTGCAAAATCAGCCCAACATAACTTTTCTCCAGGAATCAAGAGCAGATGGAACTTGTAACTTACTGATTATGTCATAGCCATTTGTATCTTGTTAAAGCATTATTTTGGAGATTACATGGTAATGTTGGGATAGCTTTGCTATAGTTAATGAAATTTTTATTCAATTTCCAAAACAAAATTTAACATCAAGTGGTTAGAAATGTAGTTCTTAAAGCTAAACTAAAGTTCATTCCTCAAGATATAGTAATTAGAACTTGATTTCTCTACCTATAAAGTGCTCAAATATGGTCAAGCACTTTTATTGGGTATTTTACTAATAAAAGACCCCTTTTCCTTGTAAGAACTTATTAGAAGAAGGGAATATGTATATGTTTTATTGTCTCACAAACTATTTATATACACTTGATGTACATTCGAGAATTACAACAGAAAGAGGAAAAATATTGTTATTTGTTACAAATGAGTATCAGCCAAGCTCTGGAGATTTCCCATCACTTTCGGCAGAACAGGTCTAGGGGCTAGCACTGCCAATCCATGAAGCTGAAATCAATAGTGCCAATCCATGAAGCTGAAATCAATAGTGCGATCTTTAATATGAATCCGAACAAAGCCCCAAGATTTGATGGGTTCAATGCGCTTTTTTTTTCAGAATCAATGGAGGAAAGTTAGGCCAGCAGTGGTGGAGTTTATACAAAAGATATTCCGCTTAGAAAGATGGGAAAAGGACTTGAATCAAACCCTCCTGGTTTTAATTTCCAAAATCTCAGCTCTGCAGCAGATCTCGTAGTTTAGACTTATTAGCCTGTGTACAGTCCTCTACAAGGTCATCGCTAAAGTTATCGTGAATCGATTGAAAGCGCACATGGATCATCTCGTCGCGGAGAACCAATGCAGTTTCATACCTGGTAGGCATATCACTAACAATATTATCATTGCCCAAGAGGTTACCCATTCAATGCGAAAGAAGACGGGCAGGATAGGTTATCTAGCCTTAAAAGTGGATTTGGAAAAAGTTTATGACTGGCTTCGCTGGGCTTTTATTTAGGACACACTAATCGATATTAGACTCCCAAAGAATCTAATTCGTGTCAATGTGACTTGTGTAATGACTGTTTCCCTTCAAATCACCTGGTAAGACACAGTTTTTGAACCTTTCAGTCCTTTGAGGGGTATTCGACAAAGTGATCCGATTTCCCCTTACCTTTTTGTGCTCTGCATGGAGAGACTCGGACACCTTATTTCGAGGGAGGTGGGCTGCGGGAACTGGAACCCCTGCAAGCTGAGTCGAACGGGACCCCCATATCCCACCTCTTTTTTGCTGATAACCTTGTTCTTTTTGCTGAAGCAGAGGACTCGCAGACGCAAGTGATAGCCAAAACCTTTGAGACCTTTTGTTTAGCTTCAGGTCAGAAAGTCAATACCTCCAAAACTAGGATCTTCTTTTCGAAGAACGTTTCTAGAGAAACTGTGCAGTGGATAAGTCATAATCTTCAGATCAGGTGTACAAATAATCTTGGCCAGTACTTAGGGGTACTATTGATTCATGAGTGAATGTTAAGAAACACCTACCAACACATCCTGGATATTGCTCAAAAGAAACTCGCAGGATGGCGTGCCAAGAACTTATCATTCGCCGGGCGAGTTACCTTAACCCAGTCAGTCATCTCAACCCTTCCAATTTTCACGATGCAAAAGGTCTGACTTTTGCGTCAACTTTGTGACGACTTGGAGAAAATTATGAGATATTTTATTTGGGGATCAACAACCGATCAGTGGAAAATGTAACTTGTTAATTGGGAGTCAGTCTGTCAGCCAAAGTCGCATGGGGACTGGGCATTAAACGACTCCGCCCTTCCAATGATGCGTTACTAACTAAACTAGGTTGGGTTGTGCTGACTAAGCCCACAACCCTTTCGGTCCAGATACTCCGAGCTAAATATCGCCTGGATACTTACCATATACCCCAAGCAATCGATAGGTCAGGGGCTTCAGTAGTATGATGGGGAATTTCGACAACCTGGCCGATTGAAGACAAGGTAGCAAATGGACTCTAGGCAATGAAAGACGAATATTATTTTGGCTGGATAACTGGGTGAATGGATGGGGACCGCTTATCCATGTAGCGACCTCTCAAATTTCGAATAACAGTCTGCACGCTACGATTGCAGACTTTACTAATGAAACACTGGCTCTGGCAAGAGTTTCAGCAGTACCTTCCTTCCACAGTTTGTTTGGAGCTAGCGACTCTCCGCCCTACTGTTAAGGATATAGGGGAAGATAGGTTGGAGTGGGGGGCCCACCACCCATGGGAGGTTTACAGTGGCGTTAGCATATGATTTAATAGAAGGACACTACATGGACATGAATCACAAACTTTGGGAGGTTATCTGGAAATGGGCTGGACCTCAGCGGGTTAGATCATTTCTTTGGCTCCTGGCTAAAAGAAAACTACTGACTAATCAACAGCGAGTAGTCAGGCATATCGCCACGGATAACAGTTGCCACTTCTGTAGACAAGAAGAGACAGCATTGCATGCGGTACGTGGCTGCTCGAGAGTGAAAACTTTCTGAAGTAATTTTCCCCTGAAGGTGGTAGATACAGGCTTCTTCCAACAAGATGAGGGGATGTGGTTGGCATCCAACCTAATGAAACATTCAACAGTCAAGAAGGTATAGTGGGCTACAATCTATGGAGTTGCCTGTTAGTTCTTATGGAAATGGAGGAACAGCAGCCTGTTTGAGAGGAGTTTTGTATGGTCGGACGATGGTACGTGTAAGTCGACTTGTACACTTGGGTAAGTCGACTTACACGTATTCAGTACCGATAAGTCGACTTGTACATGGGGTAAGTCGACTTATGCAAGGACGGTACTGTTTATATTGTGCCCTAAAGGCAATCCCCTTTAGCGCATTTTATCCAAAGTCGTGTGCAGACTTTATGAATAAATAAAGAAAGGCAAATTTCATTAATTTGATGTTCATGAACATTGTTTATGAATTGATATGGATCTTTAATCGAATTAATGAAGTCCATGATATATGACATAGCATGAA
>JANZLH020403826.1:0-10285 GCA_026770325.2 Erythroxylum fimbriatum
AATAATCATAATAATAACTTATTAAAAATTAATAATAATAAGAATAACTTATTAAAAATTAATAATAATAATAATAAATAAATAAATAAATAAAATTAATAATAATATGAATAATAATAATAATAACAATAACCAAACATATTTTTATTTTTAGTTTTTTATTAGAAATTTCAACCAAACAGGTTTTTGTTTTCAGTTTTCATATTGCAAATCTCAACTAAACAGGTTTTCGTTTTTTTAGGAAAAAAACAGAAACTAAAAACAGGAAACAAAAACCAAAAACAACAACAGAAAAAAAAGAATGGAACCAAACGAACTCCTAATTATACAATGATTAAAATGCTGAAATTCAAGGATATGCCGTTGAATTAGATATGATATCAAAGGGATAAATTATAAATTTGCCTCCCCATAAAACATATCGTGGAAGTATGAGATTAAGCATAACCTGATCCACGAGTTATATCCAGCTGGGATTCAACTTCTTGGAATATTATTGCTTTGAAATAATTCTTTAAACTCTCAAAACCGGGATCTTCTAAAAATCTTTTTCTTGATGCTGTTGTGATGCTATTGCAGTACTATGGACAAGAAACTAACAGAAGAAGCCAATTGCCATGGAGAGATTGAGGAGCTTGAAGACGTTGTAGACAAGGGATTCAAGGAGTTGAAAAACTTTGAGGTGCTTCAGTACCCACCTTCTGATCATCGCTTCATTAATCGTAACATGCAGAGATATGTGAGGCAAATATTTTCAGATACGTGCAGTGTTGGGAAAAGGGTGTTTTCAGAAAGCAATTTCGCGAAGAAAATAAAGACGGAATGGGAGATCTTGGAAGCCACTCTGCCAAATTCCATTATGGTCAGGACCTACGAGTCAAGGATTGATCTGATGAGAGCTTGCATTGTTGGTTTAGAAGGTACACCTTATTGTTATGGTCTCTTCTTTTTTGACATAATCTTTCCCAACAACTATCCTTCAAAGCCTCCCGAGTTATTCTATCACGCTTTTGGACTTGAGTTAAACCCTAATTTGCGTAAAGGCGGAAAGCTGTCTCTGGGTCTTTTAAACCTGAGTAATTGGTATCAATGGTTAGCACAAAAGGAACTACATTGGAACCCAAACAAATCTGATACATTGCAGGTGCTTCTATCAATTCAAAACTTGATTCTGAACCAAAATCCTGTCCTCGGAGGGTCACAAATAGAGAGAGAGAGATGTTTGAAAGGGAACAAAGAGATCTTCATGGTGTCTTGTGAGTCTATGCTTCAGACCCTCAGGTTTCCCTTGTCCAACTTCGAAGTTCTTATCAAAGGGCACTTCCGGAAGCGAGCTCACTCTATACTTTCAATTTATAGAGCTCAAATGGATAGTCATAGCGAGAAAGGAATGAAGGAGTTGTTTTTCAAACTAGTGAAAGCCTTTGAAGCAAACGGAGCTTATTGTCAGCATCACTATGAAAAAATAGAGTGGAGCAAAGAGAAGGAGACAATCTTCTGACTTTCCATATCTGGAATTTGGTATTCAAAACTCTTATTAACATGGTGGACGTGCTCATAGAACTATTTAGTCTTTAATTATCTTGATTATTCTTTTAAACCTTCAATTTGGTCCCCTTTTTTTTGTTCATGAATTGATTATTCATTAATATATTAACTTTTAGGACCATTGTAGGAAAAAAATTAATGAGTTTTAATTATGTTACAGCTTTACCACTTATTAACGTTTGATCTAATAGTTAGCTGCTTAATTTTACTTTAGGATACTCTTCTTACCAGGCCACATGGAACAAGTAGTGATATTTGTAGATTGAAAGTCCAATTCCAGGAATGCGTAACCTTGTCGTCTCTATTTCCTTCATATGGCCCCTTTTGATTATGTGCCAGTCCCGGAAACTTATATTCTAGTTCCTTTAGCAAATGATGTAGATATAGAATAATAGTATTCAAAGTTTCTGCCTAAGTAGCTAAATGTCGGAATCTATGATCTCTTCCTATAAGGCAAAAAGCAATAAGCAATAAGGGCCGAAGTTAAGAGTCTGGATTCTCTGTCCAATATTATGGTGTCTTATTCTGTTTCATAAATCTCAACCATTTATTTATGTGGATCCTGCGTGGGTCCCGCATAAATAAACACGGGACCCGCATAAATGAATGACTGAGATTCATGCGACAGAATAAGACACCATAATATTAGATAGAGGATTCCGTCCCGAAGTTAAAGCATCCGGTATTTATGGATTATTTCTTAGTATTTATAATTTCTTGTAGAGTCGCGACACTTGAATAGAAGACCCACTATGACGCACTTGATTGCGGATTTGTTTATTGTTTAAAATTGTATATTCACATTATGGATTTTGAATGATTGATCATACATTTAACACCTAATACATAAAAGAACGCTTGAGACGAGTAAATTTTTTTTATAAAAAAATCGAAATGGGAAGGAAAGAAAGTGACTCTTGTTTCCCACGGCTACGTTGTGATTGTTAGAGAAATGATTCAAACTGTGGGATCGGCTATTGGCGTTTCTTTGACAATAAAACAGCCAGAAAGCAGCTGCGTCTTTATTGTCACGTCAGAATCTATCACAGGGCATTATATGCTAAGTACCGCTGAGGTTACCACATCGCGAGTATGTTAAAAATGGCAGAAATTGTTTTAAAGACATTCCAGAATTTAGATGAAGTATATGATTATGGCAACATGGATTTATGTCATTCGGATGGTAGAGGGAGAGTCATAAAGGGAAGACCGATTCGTAAAAAGCCCCTGGTGATCATTTGATGTAAAAAGCTAAAGACTTCAACAATAAATTAGTTGTTGTGGTGATTGGCAAAAGGTGAATGAAATGATTACAAATGCAAAGAGTTCTTCGGTTGAGATTCACTTTTAGAAGCTTCAGGTTAGCGATGTTGGTGTTGGAAAATTTGGTCTGATATCACACATAACAAAATAATTTAAAACATTTCTGTATTTTAATATCTTAAAAATCAAATCAGCTTAAATTCTATAAAATAGTTAGTACATAAATCAGAATAAAACATCAATCGTAATTTATACCTTATTTTGAAACTTAATTATTTTCTTTTCATATTTTTCAAACCATTTTTAAAATGAACTTATCTCAACTGTCATAGTTTTACAAGTTGAGCTATTTGAGTTGCAATGAGCTATCAAGCAAGCAAGAAAATGAATAAGAAATCGTGAAGAGGGTAGAGGTAGGAATACAACTCAAATTAGCTGGGGAAGTCATGTCTCCGGTGGAAGGAATGGGGTTCTCTCTATAGGAGAACTTCTTTGTTAGTGTTGAAGGCATTTTTATCATTAGAATGAGTGACATTTTCTCTTAGTTTTTGCATACAATCATTAGATTATATATATATATTTCTTGTTAAATTGTTTAGTTTACCTGAATCTGCATTTATAATTGTTCATGTTTAATTTGAAGGAAATGCACTTGATTTTAGTTGTAAAGGACCACAACAGTCCAAGGCGAAACATTGTCGCAGAGGGAAGCATCGGAGAAAAGCAGAAACGCAAGGTACGACGCTTCCAGGAGAAAGAGGATTTTAATTAGGGAACTCAGGGAAAAAGACAAAAGAAGGGAGACCCACTAGTGGAGCACTCACGTTACAGGCAAGAGGAGAAGAAAAATCACGCACAGCCACACTGATTAAGGCTGCTAGTGGAGATAAATAACGCTAGCTACTGTGGACATGAGGGGCAGACCACGCATGCATCTAGGGGGAGGCAAAAACAAATGACACAAAGATGCACAAAAAACATACAAAAAGACAGACCATAGGAAGAAGAAGAAGACCACGCATGCAAAAGACAGCAAGAAAATCACGCTTCAGCTACAAAAGGAGGCTAGACGTTTGTGTAGCGTGCGTGGAGATGATAGAAGGCAGAAGAGGGCGACGCACACAGCCAAGGAAAATAGAAGAAGACGTGACACCAACATTAAGGTTGTGAGAAGATAGCTTGAGGTTGTGAGCTGGAGAAAGAAAACGGGTGGTATATGGAATAAAGTGGATTTTGTTGTAAGTGAGGGATCAACGTTACAGCTGAAGAGACTCACCAGAGAGACTCAAGCAAAACGTTAGTGAGGGATACCAATAGCTACGTGACACTAAGAGTAAGAGGAGAACGTGACATCAAAAAAGAAAGAGGACTCTCCACTCAAAAAGCAAAAAGCATTCACGCACATTAAGGAGGCTCCACCAATGTTACAACATCAAGAATCCTCTTAGAATAGGATAGAATCTGTATTTTTATTGATTTTTTCACTTTCGATGGTACAATCCTTTATAGGATGAATAAGAGTAAATTGGGATCAATCACCATTGATGTTGATTGATCCGGTTCCTGATGCTATACCCTAATCTTAGCATTAAAGTCAAAACTTTCCTTTGTTGCATTCAGTCACATGTTTCTCATATTCTCACACTCCCCCTCAAGTTGAGTTGTGGGATCTCCAACTCTCAACTTGCTTAACACTTCACTGAATGCTGTGGCTGGAACTGCCTTAGTGAGTATGTCTGCCAACTGCTCCTCGGACCTCATAAATGGAAGACATACAATGTTTTCTTCAAGCTTCTCTTTGATGAAATGCCTATCCACCTCCACATGTTTTGTGCGGTCATGCTATACTGGGTTTTTTGAGATGCTAATTGCTGCCTTGTTGTCACACATTAACTCACAAGTTTCCTTCGGGGGAAAGTCGATTTTTGTCAACAACTTCCTTAACCAGAGAACTTCGGCTAGTCCTCGAGCAATTCTCTGAAATTCTGCTTCAGCACTAGAGAGTGCTACAACTTTCTGTTTCTTACTCTTTCAGGTGACTAAATTTCCCCCAACAAGGGTAAAATATCCAGATGTCAATCTCCGGTCAACCTTGTTTCCCGCCCAGTCAACATCAGTGTATGCCTTAATCACCAAGTGACCATTCTTCTGAAACAGTACTCCTCTACCTGGAGTGTTCTTTAAGTATCTTACAATCCGAAGTGTTGCCTCCATATGATCCACTTGTGGCTTATGCATGAACTGGCTGATTACACCTACTGCATAGGCAATGTCAGGCCTAGTATATGGCAAATATATAAGCTTTCCTATTAACCGTTGATACTATCCACGATCAGCTAGTTCAGCTCCTTCCGTAATTTGGAGTCCATAATTGATCATCATCGGGGTGTTTGCTGGTTTGTAATCCATTAATCCTGCTTCTGCAAGTAGATCCAATATATACTTCCTCTGTGAGATGAAGATCACTCTTTTTGATCTCAGGACTTCAATTCCCAAGAAGTATTTCAGTCTCCCCAAATCTTTCATTTCAAACTCTTTAAAGAGTCTATCTTTCAAGGTTGAGATTTCTTCCCTGTCACTGCCAGTTATGATCATGTCGTCTACATATATGATAAGGCAAGTTATTAACTCACCTCGTCTTTTGAGAAATAGAGTGTGATCTGCGTTGCTCTGGCGATACCCATATTTTTTCATAGCCATTGTGAACCTCCCAAACCACGCTCTAGGAGATTGTTTTAAACCATACAACGCCTTTTTTAATCTACACCCTTCACCATCTCTGAAACCTTGAGAGAAACCTGGAGGAGCCTCCATATAGACCTCTTCTTTTAGATCACCATGTAGGAATGCATTTTTCACGTCAAACTGATGTAATGGCCAATCATGGTTTGCAGCTACCGAGAACAAAACGCGGATTGTATCTATCTTAGCCACTGGGGAAAAAGTTTCAGAATAATCAATACCATACGTCTGTGTATATCCCTTGGCTACCAATCGAGCTTTGTACCTCTCCACAGTTCCATCAGCTTTGTGTTTTATAGTGAAGATCCATCTGCACCCTACTGGTCTCTTTCCTTGTGGCATCCTGCACTTTTCCCATGTGTGGTTTTTCTCCAACGCATCCATCTCACTCTGCATTGCATTTCTCCATTCTGGGCTTTTCTGTGCTTCTTCTACTGTGCGAGGAATGCTAGTAGACATCAATGAATCCTCATACATATGTGCAGATTTAGCTAGACTCCCCCTGACCAGATTTGCCACTGGATATCTTGTGTTTCGAGGTTCATATTCTGGTTCATATCGCCTTGGTGGAACTCCTCTATTTCTCCTTGGAGGGAGTACATATCCTTCAGTGACTGGTTCTTCCAGAACTGCATTATTAGTGATCTCAACAACAGAATCTGAATTAAGTTTCTGATTAGAATCACTAACCTCAGGTATATTAGACGGTAGAACCACTGCGACTCTGTCATGCGCAATGGACGACTGTCCTGTGTTTTCAGAAGTAGACGCAGCGGCACCGCCTACTGACTCTGTTGGAACAATTTCAGGCAAGACCGGACTTGAGGACCCTGTTGGAACAATTTCAGGCAAGACCGGACTTGAGGACTTAAGGGTGATTGGGTTAAGTAGCCAACTCAGAGGATCATCTATAGAAGTCTCCCCCTGACCGCTGGGTTGGGTACGAAAGTAATATTCGGTTTCAAGAAAATCACAATCCATAGTGGTGTACATACGACTTGTGATAGGATCAAAGCAACGATATCCTTTTTGATGGACACCGTAACCGACAAACACACATTTTACTGCACAGGGATCAAGTTTGGTTCGGTTGGTTTTGGATATATGGACATATACTGTACAGCCAAAAACACGTGGTTGTAGTGTCAGGGCGGGTGGTATTTTGGTATGTTGAGCTAGGGTGTTAAGAGGGGTTTGAAGGTTAAGAATTTTGGTGGGTAGACGGTTTACGAGGTAGGTGGCGGTGGCAATGGCTTCTGGCCAGTAGTGTTTGGGTACTTTGGATTCAAGCATGAGGGCTCGGGTTATTTCTAGGAGAATGCGGTTTTTTCTTTCCGCCACACCATTTTGTTGCGGAGTATGTGGGCAAGTGGTTTGGTGGATGAGTCCCTTTGCCCGGAAAAAATCTTGCATTTTTTGGTTGATATATTCCCCCCCATTGTCTGATCGGAGTATCTGAATGGTTTTTTGGAATTGGGTTTGGATTAGGGTAAAAAAGGCTACAAATTTTTCAGATACCTCAGATTTATGTTTCAAAAAATATACCCAAGTCATTCGGGTACAATCATCAATAAACAGGAGAAAATACGAAAAACCATTTTTGCTGGAAACCGGGGCCGGGCCCCAAACATCGGAATGTACTAATGAAAAAGGGACATCTACTCTAGTATTATTGGGATGAAACGTTTGTTTGTGACTTTTGGCCAAAATACACGTTTCACATTGAAGAGAATTATTATGACTAAAAAACTGGGGAAATAACAATTTAAGGTACCCACTAGACGGATGACCCAGGCGTCGGTGCCATAACCAGGCCTGCCTATTAACCGTTCCGTGAGCCAGCATTGCAGTACCTTGTTGGTCCACCTCATCAACATAGTAGAGTCCATCGCGTTCAGAGCCACGCCCAATGATCCTCCCCGTCCGAATATCCTGTAAGATACAAAAATTGGGGTGCATTAGGACAGTGCAGTTCAATTCCTTTGTGACATGGCTAATAGACAGTAACTTATGAGATAAGCTTGGGACATAGAGACAATTTGTCAATTTTAAAGTGTGAGAAAAAACAATGCTCCCGGCTCCCCGAACTGGTGCATATTCCCCATTGGCTGTTTGGATATGAGATTTCTTGGGCTGAGTGGGCTTTTGGAAGTCCTTAGGGTCATATGACATGGTGTCGGTCGCTCCACAATCAAACAACCATTCGGAATTTTTTCCGGACTGTCTATCAGCTACTAAATAGGCAACAGGGGTATTTTTGGAATTTTTAGAAGACGAGGGGGTAAGTTGGTCTTTTTCGACCAGCTGGGGGCGTTTCGGTAATTTTTTGAAAGTCCTGGGAGTTATTTCGGATTTTTCAGAAACAGTGGCCTCAATTTGACAACTATTCGAATCCTCCGGACTTAATTGCTCATCACCAAAACCTGCATGGTCAGTTTCATAATTTCCAAAAACTCCTGGATAAAAAAATCTAGGGTTATTAAGTGGAGGACTTGGAAGCAATTTTGAACTTCCAAATCCTATACCTAGTCGTCCTTCTCCATTGGTGGCGCCGACAGTGGTCATCTTCCCCCTTGTTACTCCGGCGAAGCTGGGATTGGAGCTTCCCTCGCCGGCGTCGGCGACCTCCGGATTGCTCACTGCTGAAGCGGCGACTCCACCTTTCTTCCCTCGCTTCTTCGAATCCGGCCACCACTCCGGATACCCTATTATTTTGAAGCAACCATCCCTTGTGTGCTTGGTTCCTCCACAGTGAGTACATTTAAGATGGGATTTATCCACATCTTCTCGGCGGGATGATGGACGGCCGGTTGTTTTCGCCGGTTCTGACCGCCCTGATTCTGGTCGGTGATTGCTTGGGGTGGCGCCGCTTCTTGCCACTAAGCCATTGCCGATGCCGATGCCTGAAGGGAACTCCCCTGATGATAGCTCCTCCCCTTTCATGATCCCTCTCCTTGCCGCCTCCCTTCTCAGTGTTGAGTATGCCTCTTCGACTGTGGGTAAGGGACTCTGTTTAAGAAGGTCTCTTTTGTCTGCATCAAATTCTTCTGTGACTGCCTGTAAAAACTGGTACAATCGATGCTTTTGCTGAATCTGATTGTATATGGTCATGTCCTCTGGGCATTTCATGGGGTTGGGCATCCTTCTGTCGATATCCTTCCAAACAGCCTGTAATTGACTGTAAATTCTTTCCAGTGATTGCTGCCCCTGTTTGAGATTGTTGGCTCGGATTGTTAAATCATATATTTGCAGGGAATCCCTACCACTGCTGTATGTTGCCTCTATTCCCTTCCATAATTCCCATGATGTAGGATAGTCTATGTACTGTGTAACTATGTCGGATTCTATGTTCTCCAGAATCCAAGTGATGACTGTGGAGTCAATTTGACGCCACTTCTCGTATGATGAATCTTCTTTTGGTGGGGGTGGGGCAGTGATGTGATTGAGCCTCCCCCTACCGTCGATAGCCAGGCTCATCATCCTTGCCCAGACAGTGTAGTTTCTGTCGTTTAATTTTGCCGCCACATGTAATGTTTGGCTGGTAGAGGTTTCGGTGAAAGTTTTGTTGTTTGGTGCCCAGTTCTGAAGTAATTCAAGAACCTGGGTTAGGCTTATAGGTTGGTTGAGTGGATTGGACATTCCTCCAGTTTGGGAGGTGTCTGATGTTGGTGTTTCTTCCCCTGCCATGACGACAGGCCTATTGATCGAATGATAGCTCTGATACCATCTTAGAATAGGATATAATCTGTATGTTTATTCATATTTTCATGTTTGATGGTACAATCCTTTATAGGATGAATAAAAGTAAATTAGGATCAATCACCATTAATGTTGATTGATCCAGTTCCTGATGCTATGCCCTAATCTTAGCATTACAGTCAAAGCTTTCCTTTCTTTCATTCAGTCATATGTCTCTCTCACAATTTTCTTCCTGGTTTTGAAGGATAGTAGAAACCAGATCTTCCATTGCAAAAGAAGAAGATCCTTTGGATGGAGGGCTGGGAACTCTTTTGGGTGGAGAAGGAAGACGTTTTGGCAACTTTGGAAGGCGAGGTCTTGGCCCTTTTGGAAGGCGAGGCCTAGGCTCTCTGAAACGAAGGGCCATGATTCTCGTGCTGGCAAGTCTTCTCTCTGGAAGGGGAGGAGCCATTAAAGCCACAGGTTTGATAGTACTGAATAACTGAAACCTGGCTTGCTTGAACATAATTTGCGTGGAATTCCAGGGCTTGGGATGTTGATCATACAAGCCATTGCCAAGCTTGGTAGTTCTGTGACTATGAGAAAAGTAAAGACCAGGAGGGGCTAAGATATAGATGCCATGAGAGACTTTGAAATGAGAAGCAACACAAGTTTGGTGCTTTCCATGAAACCAGGGATTATATTTCGAACCAAGTCTTTTCGTAAAACAACTAACCAACATTTATGCATGTGAAGTGTTTAATTAGGTAATTACTATTTTAATGTTTAAGCTTTAAGTAGTCTAAGCAAAACCACTTAATTCATTACAAAGCCCTGTACAATCAATCTTGGCATTGAAGTTAAGATAACTTCAACCTGTAAATATAAATATATTTTACTCTTTTACGTAGCTTCTTTTTCCAATTTGTTATCAAAATTGTTCTTTTCTCATTTCGACTCCTTTTACTTTAAATCTCCCACTACAAGAAAAATAGAGTTTAGCGACGGAAATTACCGACGGAATTTGTACATATTCTGTCGGTAAGCTTAATTA
>JANZLH020403869.1:0-10281 GCA_026770325.2 Erythroxylum fimbriatum
TAATACAGAAACCCAAGTTATTACAAACCAAACATCATTTTTTATACCCATTCCTATTCTCATTCCCATTCCCATTCTATTCTACTATTATACCCATACCCATTCCCAAACCCGTGCTCAAACCAAACGCCCCCTAATTCTCTCAACCACTTGGAATGGCCCATTGCCTCTAGGACCCAACTTGGATTTCCTTTGCTTAGGAAACCTCTCCTTCCTGAAATGCACCCAAATCCAATCTCCAGACTCAAATCTCAACAACTTGTGCCCTTGATTAGCCCTGTGCGCATTTGCCTCATTCCGCTTCTCTATCTGCTTCCTTGCTTTCTCATGAATGCTCTTTACCAATCTGGCCTTGTGTTGTCCATCCCTACTAGATAACTCATGTAATGGCAAAGGACACAAATCCAAAGGCAACAAAGGGTTAAATCCATAAACTACATGCACAAGAGATCCTAAAGTTCTATTGATCACTTCAGTTTGGCCATCTGCTTAAGGATGACAAGTAGTAGAAAACAAAAGCTTATTTCGTAACTTTCCTAAAAGAATACATCTAAAGTGACTCAAGAACTTTACATCACAACCTGAAATAATGGTTTTAGGGACACCATGCAAATGCACAACATCCCTAAAGAACAAATCAGTAATATAAGTGGCATCATTAGTTGTATGACATGCAATAAAGTATGCCATTTTACTAAACCTATCAATAACCACAAATATGTTATCCCTACTTTTTTTGTCCTAGGCAACCCCAATACAAAGTCCATAGATATGTCAGTCTAAGGATGCTTAGGCACAGGAAAAGGAGTATACAAACCATGTGGATGGGTCTTTAATTTCACTTGTCTACATGCAACACACCTAGAACATAATTTTTTCAACATCTTTTCTCATGTTAGGCTAATAAAAATGTTTAAAAAGTATTTCATATGTCTTTTGCACCCTAAAGTGACCCATCAATCCTCCACAATGTGATTCACACACAAGTATTTCACGTATAGAGCAAATAGGCGCACAATGCTTATTCTCCCTAAACAAGTACCCGTCATGCCTATAAAACTTTTAAAATGCAACATGCTCACACCCAACATAAACATTCCCAAAATTAGAATTCGAAGCATACAAATCTCTAATAAACTCAAATCCAAGCATTTTAAAACTCAAAGTATTGATTAGAGTGTACCTTCTTGATAGTGCATCAGCCACTATATTTTCCTTACCTTGCTTGTACTTGATCACATACGAAAAAGTTTCAATGAACTCTAGCCCATTCTCATGTATCTTGTTCAACTTACCTTGGCCCTTCAAATGGTTGAGTGATTCATTGTTAGAATGAACCATAAACTCCTTTGGCCATAAATAGTGTTGCCAAGTTTCCAATGCTCTCACCAAGGCATATAGTTCCTTATCATAAGTGGAATAATTCAGTTGTGGCCCATGAAGCTTCTAACTGAAGTATGCAATGGGACTCCTACCTGTTATCTTATTCACTGCCCTGTAATCCACACATATATTCCAAGTCTCATCTTTCTTTGGCACTAATAATACTGGAACTGCGCATAGGCTTAAGTTTTCTCTCACGTGCCCCCTCTCTAAAAGTTCCTCCATTTGCCTTTGAAGCTCCTTCATCTCCTCAAGATTACTCCTATAAGCTGGGCGATTTGGAATTTGAGCTTTTGACATAAAATCTATCTGGTGTTCAATAACTCTCAAAGGTGGAAATCCCTTGGGTATCTCATCTGAAAAGACATCTGAGTATTCCTGCAAAATAGATTTAATAACAACAGGTACGGAAGAGTCAAGGTCAGCCTCATTATAAATAATTTCTCTATAGTTAAATAAAATTAAAGGCTTAGGTGTGTGCAACACTTGTCTCAAATCTCTTGATTTTGCAAAGAAGGTACTCTTTTTTCTTTCACCCTTTTTTTTCAGTCAACTCTCCTTTTTCTATTGTACTTCCCTTTATTTTTTTCTCACTAATGCAATCTCTCTCAATTGGGCCTTTATTTTTATTTTTATTTGAATGGCTTCTTTTCCTTTTCTTTTTTTTTTCAAACTCTCGGCATCCCTTTATTTTTGTTCTTCCATGGCTTTTGAAAGCCTCATTTGATCCTCATGAACCTCCTTTAGTTTTAGAGGCACCAAAACAAAGGTTTGATCTCCCATCCTGAATGAGTACCTATTCTTGTAGCTATCATGGATCACACGCCTATCATATTGCCAAGGCCTCCCCAAAAAATGTGACCCGCCTACATTGGTACTATGTCCAACAAAACCTCATCAGAATACCTCCCAATGGAGAATGCAACCTTCACTTGCTACCCTTACTTTTCCACATTCTTTGAGCCATTGTAGCTTGTATGGGCTAAGATGTTTAATAATAGGCAACCCCAACTTCTCCACCAAAATTGTACTAGCTACATTTGTACAGTTCCCTCCAATAATTATCATACTACACATCTTACCATTGATTAAGGAACATGTATAGAAGATGTTTTCCCTTTACTCATCTACTTCTACCTACTCCTGCACATTGAGAGCACGCCTAACCACAAGGACTTCAGCTTGGACAGGTTCCTCTACCTCCACATCATTGCAATCCTCAAGTCAAGTATTTATTCTCCATCACTCTCCTAGGACTCACTTCCCCCATCATCTCTTAAAAGTGTAACTTTTCTATTTAGGCATTATGAAGCAATATAACCAGATCCCAAACACTTGAAGCATTTAATATCCCTGTGCTTAGTAGAAGCATTAACACTATTTGGGTGAGAATTCGTACCTTTAGAGGTTGTCCCTTTATCTTTGGACTTGTCCCTATAGTCATTGGACTTGTCCTTGCCCTTTCTTCGTTCTTAGGACACTTGGAACTCCAAAAACTTGAAGAACCAGAATTATAAGCCTTGTTGGAGCTTTTACTCTTTAATTGCTTTTCAATTTTTATGGCCATGTTAACCATTTTATAAAGCTCCACATAGTGATGCAACTCTATATGTTGGCTATCTCCTTATTCAAACCAGCAAGAAACCGAGCTATGGTGGCTTCCCTTTCTTCTTCAATATTAGCCCTTATTATAGCCATTTTCATCTCTTTGTGGTAGTCCTCAATGCTCTTAGTACCTTCTCTGAAAGTCTGGAGTTTTTGGTGCAACTCCCTGTAGTAGTAACTAGGTATAAAATGTCTCTTCATGATGGACTTCATCTCCTCCCATGTTTCCACAGGTCTATCTTTAGTCCTTCTCCTATTCAGAAATAATTGATCCCACCAAATAGCTGCATAGTTAGAGAATTCAACTGCTGCCAACTTCACCTTCTTTTCTTCTGAGTAGTTGTGGAAAGCAAATATCATCTCTACTTTCCTTTCTTATTCTAAGTAGGCTTCTGCGTCATTCCTCCTTTGGAAAGATGGAATCTTCATTTTGTTGCTTCCTATGTTTCTATCAGTTCTCTGAACTTCTTCCTCATCTCTGCCCCTTTCAACTCTCCCCTTATGGCCTCTTTTATTTTGACCTCTATCTCCTCTTCCTCCTCTTCCATAGTTTCGAACTTCATACCAACCCCCCTCTCATCATCTTCTTCATAACCAACAACTTCTTCTCCATGGTTTTAGGGATTTCGAGCTGTAGTTGAAGCTCTTTCTCTTGGTGCATTATTAACTGAAAACTCTTGCAAAGCTCTGATCAATCTATCTTGTCTTTCAAACTTGTCACTGACATCTCTGAACATGTTCTCTATCCTTAGAAACTGATTTTGTATAGCTGCTAAAGTAAAGAAAGTCTTATTTTGTTGTTCATTGTCACTTCCTTTTCCTTCACTAGACTTCTCATCATCATTACCATCCTTATCATTTGTCTTAGACATGGTAAGGACCTTACAATCACTCCCTCACGTGTTTCCCTCAAATCAGATTCTACACTCGTGTTTTCATATAATATTAATGGCTTTTCACTATATAAGCTCACCCTCTTTCCTTTTACCTCTGAAGTGATGTCTTTAAAGTTACTTTTCAGAAACCAATTCAACAAAACTAAGCAAACAACAAGCAACACAAATTAATTGGAAAGAACAAGTAAATTCTAACAAGAAACGAAATAAGAACAATTTTATAAGCAAAGTAATGCACCGACAGAAATAAAATAGTATGCTAATACACGGATGGAAAAGATGTGTATGCAAAGATTTTTGTTTAGAATTGAACAATATGAATGCAAGATTATCCAATTCAATGTAATGGAAGCAAAGAAAGACACAAACAAGAAAGTAAACTAAGAATCAAAGAAAGACACTCAATATATTGCAAAATTCAACAAAAACTCGATAGCTCAAAAAAATTTCAAATATACCCAAGTTTTAAAATAGGCAACTCAACGTGTTTTTCAATGGTGTTTCTACTGTTCACTCTTTTTTTTGTATACCGTTCAGTTTTTTCTGTTTACTCTTTTTTTAGTATTTTTTTTGGTACTGTTTTTTTCCGGTACTGTTCACTTTTTTTGCTGGATACTTGTCACGATATTGTTCACGGGTTATTGTTCACGACACTGTTCTTGGGTACAGGGTACGATTTAGGTACTGTTCACGGGTACGGGTTCGGTACGATACTGTTCACGGTATGAGATACGGGTCGGTACTGTTCGTAGGTACTATTCACGAGATTTTTTTAAAAAAGAAACAGATAAAAAAACACAATAAAGATACGTATGAGTTCAATAGAATTAAGCCAAAGCTCTGATACCATTGTAACACTCCAGATCACCCACTTACAGATATTGTCCACTTGGGCCTTGGCCCAGCTAAGCCCTCATGGTTTTGCTTTTCCCGAGGCCTTCCCAGGAGGTCACCCATCCTAGAACTACTCTCACCTAAGCACATTTAGCCTCGAAGTTCTGATGGGATCCGGTGCATTAGGCTATGAAAATGCGTCTGTAAGGAAAAGGTATCTGTACCCTTATAAGGCATACTTTGTTCCTTTCTCCAACCGATGTGGGATCTCACACTTTCCACCCTCCTTAGGGACCAACCCTCTTTAGGACCCAACATCTTATACTGGCACATCAGGTTGGGTACTGGCCCTAATATCACTGTAACACCCCAGCAACCACCTCATCGTGGACCACCACCTCGGTATGAGCCAGAGGAGGATGACTTTGAGGAGGAGGAGGAGCTTGAGGAATACAGCTATGTGGAGGTAGAAAAACCGGTCCAAGCTGAAGCCCTTGTGGTTAGGCGTGCTCTCAATATGCAGGAGAAGGTAGAAGTAGATGAGCAGAGGGAAAACATCTTCTATACACGTTGTTTAATCAATGGAAAGATGTGTAGTATGATAATTGATGGAGGGAGCGGTACAAATGTAGCTAGTACAATCTTGGTAGAGAAGTTGTGGTTACCTATTATTAAACATCCTAGCCCATACAAGCTACAATGGTTCAATGAATGTGGAGAAGTAAGGGTACACAAGCAAGTAAAGGTTGCATTCTCCATTGGGAGGTATTCTGATGAGGTTTTGTGTGATGTAGTACCAATACAGGCAGGTCACATATTGTTGGGGAGACCTTGGCAATATGATAGGCGTGTGATCCATGATGGCTACAAGAATAGGTACTCATTCAAGATGGGAGAACAAACCTTCATTTTGGCGCCTCTAAAACTAAAGGAGGTTCATGAGGATCAAATGAGGCTTGCAAAAGCCATGGAAGAACAAAAACAAAGGGAGGCTGAGAGTTTGAAAAAAAGAAAAGAAAAAGAAGCCATTCAAAAAAATAAAAATAAAGGCTCAATTGACAGAGATTGCACTAGTGAGAAAAAAATAGAGGGAAGTGCAATAGAAAAAGGAGAGTTTAGTGAAAAGAAGAGTGAAAGAAAAAAGAGTACCTTCTTTGCAAAATCAAGAGATTTGAGACAAGTGTTGTACACACCTAAGCCTTTAATTTTGCTTAACTATAGAGAAATTCTTTATAATGAGGCTAATCTTGACTCTTCCGTACTTAGTTTTATTCAATCTGTTTTGCAGGAATACTCAGATGTCTTTCTAGATAAGATGCCCAAAGGACTTCTACCTTTGAGAGGTATTGAACACCAGATAGATTTTGTACTAGGAGCTCAAATTCCAAACCACCTAGCTTATACAAGTAATCCTGAGGAGATAAAGGAGCTTCAAAAGAAGATGGAGGAACTTTTAGAGAGAGGCACGTGATAGAAAGCTTAAGCTCATGCACAGTTCCAGTATTATTAGTGCCAAAGAAAGATAAGAATTGGCGCATGTGTGTGGATTGCAGGGCAGTGAATAAGATAACGGTAAAGTATCACTACCCAATTCCTAGATTAGATGATATGCTTGATGAATTACATGGTGCTTGTTTCTGTATCAAGCAATACCTTATGATTGACTATCATCAAATTAGGATGAAAGTAGGAGATGAATAGAAAACAACCTTTACAACTAAATATGGTTTATATGAATGGTTGGTCATGCCTTTTGGTTTGACAAATGCACCTAGCACTTTTATGAGATTGATGAACTATGTTTTGCGTGAATTTATTGGCAAGTTTGTGGTTGTATATTTTGATGATATTTTGATTTACAGTAAAAGCCTTGATGAGTATGTTTTACATCTTAAATTTGTATTAGAGGCACTTACGTGTGAAAAGCTTTATGCTAACACTTAGCTTACATCTTAAATCTAATTGGAATAATTTCAAGATACCAACCTTAAATGAGAGCAAAAATAACGAGCGAAAATAAGAGCGAAAATGAGAGCAATAGCGTGAGCGTCGGGCGTCCTCTACTTCGTCGATCACTGGTGTTTTGAACCTTTTCTCCATGGCTGTTGTTGTTTCTTCCTCTCCGTCCTCTTCTCACCCACCTCTGTCTCAACTCCCTGTGTCTTCTCCTTGCATCCCCCCTCGTCGCCGTCGATGCCCTCTGGGAACCCTAAATCCCTAATCCTTGTGCCTGGCCAGTCCCCGTCGTCGTCGGCCTTGATTCCCGAGTCACAGAATGCCAACCCCAACATTCCATCCCTTGCCCCTGCTCCGGTTGCTACTAGTGCGAAATCTCCAAAGCTGTCGACTCTTGGCCATTCCAATCCCAAAGACCCACCTCCCCAGCCTTGTGCACCGCTGGCGTCACCTTATCCAAGAACCTGGAAATCGGTTCTCACCGACTCTGTGGAGGAACCGTCCATTGTCCAGGAGCTGGCTTTCTACCCTCCTGAAATTAAAGATGATCAAATCCTCGTTATCCCGCCTCCTGAGCTAGCACTGAAGGGTGCCACCAAATTTCGGCATTCTCTAATTGGATTTTTTATTGGTAAGCGCCCCGCATTTCCAGTAGTCCATCGAGCCCTCTCCAAAGCATGGTTAGCATATGGATTGATTGAGATTCTGGTGACTAGTTCGAACAAATTCCTATTTAAATTTGATTCTGACTGTGGTATAAATGCGGTGTTAGAGAAGGGCCCTTGGCATATCCAAGGGAAGCCCTTGTTCTTACTCAAATGGAGTATGAATGCAGGGGAACAAGAGGTTATTCGACATGCTCCAGTCTGGGTACGGTTTCATAATATTCCCTATGAATATTGGACTACTGAGGGATTGAGTTGGATCGCTAGTGCCGTTAGTAAACACTTGCTCATGGATTCCCATACGGCTCACATGTCTCGGATTTTCTATGCTAGAATCTGTGTTAAATTAGACTTGGAGAGGAGCTGGCCTTCATCCTTTCAATTAGCGACCTACAATGAAGAGGGCCAAGTGACCTTTAAGGAGATTGCCATTGAATATGAATGGAAACCAGACAAAGCTCCACAGAAGAAAGCTTGGAAGCCTACAGGACGTCTGTTTGAGACTAGTACTCAGCTGGAATTGGTCAAAGATCCCATTGATTTATGTCACTTACCACAGCAGGAGGGAGCTCAGGAGATTCCACCAGTGGTAGACCAGGTGGCTCCTCAGGAGACCAGTATAGTTGCCAATTCGTCTGAGTCAGCAATAGACACTGTCTTGCCTCCGCCACTGGATGCTTCTCATGGAAATTGTGAAGGTGCTAATTGTCCTGGTGTAAGTTCAGTTGGTAATCCCAATGACTCTCTTTTAACTGATGTGATTCCCATTAATATTTCCACTGATCCTCATACTTAGGGTGGTTTGGAAGGGGTAGAAGGGGTGTCGACAATTCGGAAAAGTAGAAAACCTAGGAAAAAATAGTAGTTGGTGGTAGTGTCTCTTGTTTTAGTTTTATGGATTTAGGGTTTTGGAATATTCGCGGTCTTAATAACAAAAAAAGCAGTTAGCTATTAGATCTTATATTAGAATGTGGTCGGTGTCTTTTGTGTGTTTGATAGAGTCTAGGCTTAAATCTCAGTTTCTTTTGAAAAATATTTGTTCCTCTTCGTTTCCTACATGGCACTTCTATAGTAATCTTGATCAAGCCCAGTATGCCCGATTAGTGGTTGCTTGGAACCCAGAGGCCTTTTTGTGTGCCCCCATCCTTACTACTGATCAGATGATCCACTTGGAGCTGACTCCCATCAACAGTACTACTGTTTTCTTTGTGTCCTGCATTTATGGGGCGACTAATGTCAATCATAGGAAAAACCCTTTGGTCTACCCTTTCCAATGTCAAACCCTTAGTTGGCAACCGTCCTTGGCTTATAGTTGGTGACTTTAATGCCATCTTGTATGCTCATGAAGCTGACCCTCTTAGTTCAGTGGCTATTAGTGGGATGAGAGACTTTCGGCGGTGTGTTAAGGATTGTGAAGTGTTTGACCTAAATTCTAGTGGTCCTCCTTTCACTTGGACTAATAAGCAATATGGCGACACTCACATAGCTAGGAAGTTAAATCGAGCGCTTATCAATTCGGAATGGGGCTCTAGGTTTCCTAGAACCTTTAGTGAAATCCTCAACCCTAATATTTCCGATCATTCCCCGGTGGTGGTTAGATCCTTACCCTTTATAAAGAAGAGGTCCTCTCCTTTTCGGTTTTCGAATTTCCTGGTCTCACAGCCCAATTTCCTTCAGGTAGTGGAAGAGGCCTGGAGCTCTCCTATCCAAGGGACTCCCATGTTTTGTGTTGTGTCTAAGCTCAAGCTAGTGAAACTGGCCCTTAAATCTCTCAACTCTACTCAAATTGGTGACATAAATGCTAGAGTGGTGACTTGTCAAGCTACCCTTAATACCATTCAAGATCACATGAGAGTCCTGTCTACTAGGCCCCATCTAGTTGCTGAGGAACAGGAGGCTTTGTCCAATCTATTCCAGGCTTTAACAGACCAAAAATCTTTTTACAAACCAGCGTCTCGCATCCAGTGGCTTCGAGAGGGGGATAGGAACACCAAATTCTTCCATAACTCTGTCTTGTCGAATCAGAACATGAACAATATTCACTCCTTGTTGGGAAGCAATGGTCATAGGATTACTGCCCTCGAAGAAATTCAAAACCATTTTTTGACTTTCTTTCAAGAGTCTATTGGTGCTAAGAAAGCTCTGGCCTGTTCCCATGAGTACGTATCCGCTCTTTTTCCTCATCAGCTCCCTGAACATCTCCACCTGAATTTGATAGCAGATGTGACTGCTCAGGAGATTCAAGAAGTCTTCTTTTCCTTTAATCCGAATAAAGCCCCTAGCCTGGATGGCTTTAATGGCTTTTTCTTTAAACACACATGGCATCTTATCGGGACCGATGTCATTAGAGAAATCCAAGATTTTTTCAAACATGGAAAGCTCCTCAAAGAGCTTAATTCGACGTTTATATCCCTTATCCCTAAGACCACTCATCCTTCCACGGTTTTAGATTATAGGACCATTTCTTGCTGTAACTTGATTTATAAAGTGATCACCAAAATCATTTCCAATAGACTTTGAGCGATCCTCCCACTCATTATCAGTCCAAACCAGAGTTCTTTCATTAAAAAACCGTCGTATAGGAGACAACATCCTTTTAGCTCAGGAAATATTTAAGAACTACCATCTCTCTAACCAGTATAAGAGATGTGCTTTCAAAATTGATCTTGCCAAAGCTTATGATTCCATACAATGGGACTTCCTCCTCAATGTTTTGCTAGCTTCCGGGTTCCCTCCTTTGTTTATTAGGTGGATTGAGGAGTGTGTAACATCGCTTCCTATTCTATCCTAATCAATGGGTCTCTTACTAAATTTTTCCGTGGGAAATCTGGCCTACGTCAAGGCGGCCCACTCTCCCCGTATCTGTTTATCCTCTGTATGGAAGTATTCTCTAGGACTCTTACTCATACTATAGCTGCCACCCCTAATTTTCAGCTCCATTG
>JANZLH020403959.1:0-10273 GCA_026770325.2 Erythroxylum fimbriatum
TTGGCACTAGAAGAGTTGAATTTGGGGAGATATTAAGTGAATATGATGTTAGATTAGTTGTATGAAGCATTGGAGGGGTTTGGGTCAAGTCTGTTAAACGGACCTTTTCGGGTCAAAAAGGACCCTCAGCATTGCCCATGTCCGTTTAACGGACCTTCTCAGGTGAAAAAGTGCTCTTTGGCCCGACAATGTCCATTAAACGGACATCCACAGGACAGCTTTAGTAAATTGTGATGTTTGACCCTTTTAGAGGCCGAATCTCACTTTGTGGTCTTCATGAAAGTTTTAGATCTCGAAGTCTTCCTTCCAATGGTCTAAGAACAAAATCAATCCGACATTTTTGGTGAAAGGTATGGCAATCGCGCCAAGACATGTTACTGTATGATTGAGGACTTAAACATGTTGGATTCTTTTGGTCATAACTTCCTCACCCGACCTCCAATTGAAGTGATTCTTGAAGCAATAGATTCCTAACACCTTTACCTATCTCTGCATGAAAATTTGTATGTTTTGGAGTTGATTTAAAAAATTTTGATGGAAAGAAAATGAGGGATCGGTTAGGAGAGCATGATTAGGGTATGAACACCCTTTAGCTTTTTAAGTATATCTTGAGTTGTAGATCTCCGATTAAGTTGGTTTTTGCTTCAAAATGAACTAGAGACTAAGAGCTATGATTTCTTTGAAGAAGTAAAATTGAAATTCTGATTTGAAGGTTTCCAAATTCTGTTCACAAAAAGGAGAAATGAGTTCGAGTATGGTGATTAATTGGTATGGGCACGCCATTAAACAAATTTTGAAGAAATTTTTGGGATGTTATGAGAACAAAGATGAATGGATGATGGCTAATGAGGGTTAATTGAAATAACCCTATAGGTTGATATGTTTACGCTTTATGACTCCGGAATGATTGTTGGGCTTCAGAAACGGGGCTCAACAGTTCTCCTTAGTTGGTCTTCTTTTCTTTTCTTTTTTTTTGCTCTCACAGTCACTCTCCAAAATGAAGCAATTCTTGTCTGAATTTTTGCTTTTTATACTATTTAGTGCATTACACATGTCACTTTCTAATAGGTTATCTGTAATGACTCATCCCACACTTGATTCTCTCATTGGTCATCTCTAATGACTCATCACACATATGTCATTCTCTCATTGGTCATTAAATGTGACTCATTAATCCACCAACATCATTTTATACAAGAAGACCAAATTGTCATTTGATCAATTTAATTCACCTACTAACCAAATTAAATTTCAAAAATATTTCGCAGCCGTCTTATCAACAAATTGACAATGAAATACTCTAATTAGGGTCAATATTTATTGATTGGATGTTTATAAAAAAAATTTGAATGGGTTTAAATCCTCAATACCCATTATTTTCCAAAAAGGGAATTTTAATCCTAAACTTTTGGAACTCCTAAAATCCATTAGGTCAGACTTATTTTCAATCTATTTCAGTATCATTAGACTCTAATACTTATTCCAAATATTTTATTTTTTTCAAGGTTGGGTCCCTAAAATCACTATTCGAGCGGAAATACTATTTACTGGATTCACTATTCATCAAGAAACAGTATTCACTAAAAATAAAAAATATATATTCAAATGAAAGGAAAAGTTCAAGGTTTTACATGATTTTCTTCCATTGTTCAATTTTATTTTATTGCATCAAAAAAATTCATCCAAAAACCCCTAATCATATTATAAGAATTTGTTCATTATAAAAGCTTATCATGCACTCTTTGTGGTCACGATCCTTTCTTACCATTACTACAAGTTTAGTTATGTAGAGTTTCGTTATAATTTTTGGTATGTTTAACAGGAATCAATTTAAACCAATTTAATCTTAATTGAATAATTTTAATTAAAAGAAATGCTTAAAACAAAAAAAACAAAGTTCAATACTACATATGTCAGATCTTTCCACAAGGCATGTGTACTATATGTGCCTTAATTAACTTCGGCATTCCCTATCCTTTTTGCATCTAGGGTTTTGCTATTATGCTACCTCCTCCTTTCTATTTTATAACACAACTGCCTGCTTCTGCGTTTCTCCCATCTCCATCTTTGTTGCTTCTGTTTCCAAGTCTCTCCCTTTCCTTTAGTGTCTAGCTTCTTCCTTCACAAAAAAATTCTCACCCTTCTGTGTGGCAACAATTTCCATTAGCTCTATCACCAGAGTCACCAGGATGATGCAAGCCACTAATGATAGTCCATTACACATAATCATAAACATAGGGCATCTAGAAGTACATTTTTAAATATAGAACACAATCCTAATTTGAAGCAATAGGGATATGCATCTTTGTTTTCCATAAAGCTTAATCAACTTTTACAATAAGAAACAAAGTAATCAATTTCCATAAATCATGCATCGATTATGTTTTTCAAGGACCCTAGTTTTTCATCAAGAATTTGTACATTGGGCAAAAATAATCCATGTTCTTAAAACAAAAAGATAAGAGGGAGATGTGATATTTTCATAAATATCAAAATAAATATTCTAGAAGCAAAGAAAAGATATGGAATACATGTAGATTGAACTTTTCAAAAAACATAAATCAATATGGGAGGCGTGCATTATATTTCATAAACAAAGGATTTGACAGATTCATCAATTAATTAAAATTTTTATGCCTTAAACTTATCAAATCAATAATATTTAAGCAACTTAGTCATTTTAGACAATTAAAATAGGATTTGATATTAGAAAACCAATCATGATTGAAACATAGGCGCAATAAAAATATAAAACTTTCTAATTTTTATCTTCTCTTAATAATTGAATAACTAAATAATAATAAGGAGTAATCTTGGAGTGTAATCTAGATGCTAAGGCTTAAATACCAGATATATCCTCACATCCAAGTCAAAATTATAAATGGTATGAACTCCTGTTTTAGCTCGACAACTGGACCAAGTACAACCCTCTCTTTAGGAGACATAAGTTCAACTTTCTTACTACTAGAATCCACATAAAGGCCAGGGTATAATATATTATCCAAAACAACAAATAGATCCATAAGTTCAGAGGAGCTTTTATTTTACTCAACTTAATTCCTCACTATAACCCCAAACAGTAGAGGGCACATAAGATAATCTAGTTAGGAAAAAACTCTCACATTTTCTTTAATGCCTCTTATTACAAAATCTTCAAAGCTCACTCCCCTAACGTAGCTTGGATCAAATTGATATGGAGAATTTCCATTATCCTAAAAGCCTCCTCTATTAGTTGTTTAGTGGTTAAATGTTTTGGAAAAATTGACCGATTATGTTTGCTAAGCAAACTTCAGCCAAAAAGTAAAATTCATTTGTTTTTTCAGTGAAGCTATTCCAAAGTTACACAGTTTAGAGTCCAACATCTATTTGAGGTGTATAGAGTGCTAAATGAATGGACTGATTTGCTTCAATGGTCTAGGGATATGGCTGAAACACTAAAAGATAATGGTATTCTATTCAAAACAGCTTTCATGTACTATATCTACTCTATTTGGAGGGAGCACAACTAAAGGCTACACAATGCTCTAAGTAGCTCAATGCAGGATCTAAATAGAAAATTGTTGGAAGATAGTATTATATACTGGATTAGGGAAATCTTCTTGGCAAATTGAATATCATAATTATATTATCATTATAATTTCAATTGCATAATAATTATTCCAGAGATTTTATTTTTAGTAACAAAATTTTGATGTAATTAATAAAATATATAAAGATAAACAATCCATTTATTTATTAAAATAATAATGTCATACATAAAATTGCAACTAACTTATTGGCTACAAAGGTAAAAACTAACAGTTATGTATGATCAAAATGAAGAAATCAGTTAGAATAGCAAGAAATACCAATAAATAAATTTGCCAATGTTCTTGACTCAGTGAATGAAATAGAGTACTTCGTAACATATAAAGAAGGTAAATTATTATACTAAAAGTGAGGTTAGTGACAATAACAAAGAGGAGGTAACAATAGTGAAATATAAAGTTCTTACTTACGACCTTACATACATATGTACATGGAATAAAGTTAATAGTTGGAAACAATTCAAAGAGGCACTGATGTCATTCAATTGTTGAAACATATGCAATTAACTTATAAAGAGTTACAAAATTGTAATAAGGGAAAATTTGTAACTATTTTTTGCCTATTGATAATTAAAGTTTGCATAGTGAGAAGAAGTTCTGACATATTATTCACTTGACTGATGAACATAATTGTAGTAATATATAGGAATAAGACAATTAGGATCAAGTGGTTGGTTAACAATGTGTTTGGATATCTTCATGTCATTATGTCTATTAGTTTATGAGATATGCATTCCATGAAAATAAAATAGTATGTAACATATGTGCCTTTATCCTTGTTGCACAAAGTGAAATAAAAGGTTGTTGAAGAAATGAAAAAAAAATGTTAAAACTAAATTTAGTAAGTTATATGACTATGTTGAAGGATATTCAATCCTAATAACACAATGAGATAGAAGTGGAAGCATATATATTTAATGGAGAATCACCAAGTTTTAAGTTTTATGTAGCTTTTGATTATTGCAAAAAGGTATGTTAAATGATTGTAGAGGATATTGCAGATGGATAAAGAGGTTTCTCTAAAAGAATTGAAAATCCAAAAAGATGTAGATTCGCAAAATTCTGGTTTTACCGTAACTGCTTTAAACTGTATCTGTCGGTTGCTTGCTATAAAGCAACTGTATCACAGTTGTTAATTTTTCCGCAAACAGAAAAATTAAGTACGAAATAAACAAATCAAAACATGAGATTTGGTAACGCAGTTTAGCACATCTTGCTTACATCTGTGAGGCCCTCACTTAGCTTAATCACTTTTACCGAAATACAATAATATTTTTATAAAAGGCTTTACTGAGCTGACTCACTAAACCCTTGATACTATCCCTCGTCCTCACACCTTGTGAAAACAATTCACATCCAACAGCATGACCGCCTCGTGCTAACCTCAATAGAGGATTTTCTCAGCAATGTTCGATAATGAAATAAAGAAGCAAACAACTCAAGTGAATTAAACTTTAAGGACATAAATAAAAAGCTTGAGATAAGAAAACAACTCCCCTAATAAAGTGGCTCCGTCAATGAAAGATTAGGAAGTTGTCTACAAAGAAAGCTACTATAGACCTTTGATATAATCACTAGAATGTCTCGTACACAGTAGCAGAAAAATCAGCAACAAAATATATGTTTCTTCACCGAAATGTTACAAACAAAGGAGCTACAAAATAAACGAAAACTACTGGAGATTTTTGCCATAAAATAGACAAAAAAAGACAACCCAAAAATCGCACAACACAGGGGAAAACACAGCTGCCAGATGTGGATGATATTCCTGTGAAATCAGCTACAAAAAATAATCCAAGACACCCCAAAAATTCCAGATTTCATATGCCTGTCATTTTTCAACCCAAAAATGACAACAATATAGCCCCAAAAATCACATAAAGCACAGTAAGAATGCAATTGCAAAATAGTCAATAGAATCTCCAAAAATCTAGCTACCTGAGATAGTCATTATCCCCAAAATAGGTTGTCACATAAAAGTCCAAAAATCACCAAATAGTTGCATCTTATATTACTCAAAATATGGTTATTTGATTCCAATTAAATACTATCCTCATTAGGTTTTTAATCTTCACATAAAAGTCCCATATAAGATGGATAACTTAGTATAGTAAAATTCCAAAGATGTCCAACTTTGTCCAATTACAAAAAATGCCCAAAATGAATTAATATGATAGCTTAGCACATATCTTAACAATCTCCCACTTTTTGGCATTGTTTGTCACATATTGAACCTCCCCCTCAAGAAGATAATTGGACATATAACATCAAGTTCATAAATATAGGAACTCCCCCTTTATCAAACATCAAGCTCCAAATAACTTCCAAAAGACATCAAGTGTATATAACATCAAGTTCAATAATTTCACATAAGCAATTGACAAATATCCGAATAAACAATGATATCAAATTGAACAAAAACAGCCTGAAGTTTGCAAACAAAGCATCCAAGTTCTCTAATAATCATCCATTCTCCCCGTTGGGAGAAAAATATGTCAAAAAGAAGACTAATAGTCACAGAGATAGCTTGAAAGCTCCCCTTGAATTGATCAGTCACCAAAAACAATCATATATCTCCTCCTAGGAAAAACAATGGCAAAACGAAGAATGCCTTCAATGCGATCAATCTCAGTGAATGAAGAGTCAAAACACTAGCCAACATATCATTACTCACATCAAAGCCATCTGCATATATACTAATTAACTTCAGAAACCCCAAAAATGCATTCAACGAATCAGAATCAAACTTAATCAATCTCCCCCTCACATAAATCATACGAAAGCATATTGCCCAAACTCATACAACCTATAATATAGAGAGAAACTAAGATAAAAATTGAGAAACCCAATTCATAGAGAACTTGAATCTTCCTACAGGTCTCCAACCAAGCATCAATATTTTCTCATCATAACTCTGTAAATTAAAATCCAGAAGCAGAACTCTCAAATCATCAATACGAGCCTTATGTGCACATCAAATATGCTATTTAATAAGGAAAAGCCAAACACACACCAATCAATTGAACCGTAGAAAACCCATAAATAAAAAATCAAAGAGCCTAGATGTTAACTCCTTCGAACCTCCGTTTTTTAAAAAAAAACTCCATTGCATTAAAAATGTAGATCATATAATCCCACAGACCCTTGAAGAAATTCAACCTGATCGAATTGAGAGGTTTCATAAGAATGTCTGTAAGTTGCTTCTCAATTGCTACATATGAAAGAACTGCAACTTTGGTTTCTACAAGCTATCGGATAAAATGATACTTCAAGTCGATGTGTTTTATTCTTGAATGTTGATTCGAGATATCTATGACACTCTTGTTATCACAGAAAATTGTCAAAAAATCTTGATCCAATCCATAATCTTCTAACATTTGTTTCATCCAAAAAAGTTGCGAACAACAACTACTGGCAACAATATATTCCACTTCTGTGGTTGACATGGAGATGGAATTTTGCTTCTTACTGTACCATGAAGTCAAATTGTTACCCAGAAAGAAACAACCCCCTGAGGTGTTTTTTTAGTCATCCAAGTTTTTGGCCCAATCCACATCACTATACCCAGCCAAACAGAGGATAGAATCACATGAATACCATAAATCAAACTCAGAAGTACCACTGACATACTTAATAATCTACTTTACAACTGTTAAGTGTGACTCTTTTGGGTTGGATTGATATCAAGCACATACTCTATTACTTGTAATTAAAAAGAGTAGGCTTCCAATGATGCTTTTATATAGGTGTACATCGGCACTTTTCCCATTATCATCTTTATTCAACTTCTTAGATATACTCATAGGAGTTCTATCATTCCTTGCATTCTCAAGACCAAACTTCTTCACTAAATTCTTCGCATACGTTTGTAATACAAAGATCCCGTCCTTCACTTACTTAATTGGTAACCCAAAAATAATTTCGATTCACCTATCATGCTCATCTTAAATTCATGCATCATCAACTCCACAAATTTGTCCACCATCTTCGGATGAGCGGAACCAAACATAATATCATAAATGTAAATCTATGCAATCATTAAGTTAGATCTGAATTTTTTAAGAAATAAAGTCTTGTCAATGCTACCTCTTTCATAGCCTTACTTAAGTAGGCATTGAGTGAGCCTTACATACCACATGCTTGGAGCTTGCTTGAGACTATAAAAAGCCTTCTTTAACTTGAAAACATGATCATCATGTATTGAATCAATAAAAACTTTTGGTTGCTCAACATATACCTCTTCTTTTATAAGCCCATACAATGCAGTCTTTACATCCATTTGGTAGTGTTTGAATCCCTACACACACAATATACCCAAAAGTAGTCTAATTGACTCAAGTCTTGCCACTAGTGCAAAAGTTTCCTCGAAATCAATTCCTTTAATATGAGAATAACCTTGAGCTACTAGTATTGCCTTATTTCTAGTCACATTGCCTTTATCATCGGTTTTATTTTGAAATGCCCAATTTATTCTGATTACATTCATATCCGATGGCCTTAGCCCTAATTCCCAAACATCATTGTGAGCAAATTGTGGCAATTCTTCTTGCATACTTGTTTTCCTAAACTCATCTTGTAAGGCTTCATTCACATTTTTAGGTTCAAATGAAGAAGTGTAATATAAAAGTCTAGCAAGTTCTCAATAATCTACCCTTTTTTCTCTCTCTTATCTTCCTTCTATTATTGGCTTCTCCAATTAAGTTCTCAATAGGATGACTTCTGATTCTTGATGGTGGATCCTTGTTATAAACATCTTCCTATGAGTTTCCATTATTCAAAAGATCGATTGCATCATCACGTACATGGATGACCTCTACTTTTGAAGCAACTGAGTTATCTTCTATCTGGATAGTTCCTTCACCAGCAGTAACTAATTGCAGGTCTGGGCAGTTTTTGGTTTTTGCTTCTTTACATTGTTGACTAGTTCGTGAGGTTGTTTTTGAAGATTTTCTTCAACTACTTTGTCAATTATGTGATGTATATCATCCACCACAACATTTATGGATTCCATCACTGTTTTGATTCTTTAATTGAGCACCTGATATGCCTTGCTATTTGTTAAATATCTAACAAAGATCCCTTCATCACTTTTACCCTCAAAATTTTTGAGTTGTTTTTGATCTCTTAGAATATAACACTTGCTTCCAAACACATGAAAGTAGCAGATATCTGGTTTCTTTCTTTTCTAAAGTTCATAGGATGTCTTACTTAAGTTGCTTTTAAGATATAATCGGTTGCATATGTAACATGACGTGCTTACTGCTTTAGCCCAAAATCTTGAATAATGTTCTTCATAGAAGAGTTTTCCTTCTTTAGCTTTTCATTCTTCTTACATGTTTGCACCCACTTTACCTACATTAACTTATAGGCTTTGTAAATATCCTCATCTTTGTCCTTTGAATCACTATCATCACTGTCATAATCTGAAGTTAAACTTTAGACTAATTTATCTATGTTTTTTCCAAAATTTTGGAGTGATTTATCCACAGTTTCATCATTAGTTCCTTCCTTCTTGGTTGTTGTTAAGCAAAAAACTGGACTTTTATTGTATAAAGCAACCAACGTAGCAATACTCGCATATTCCTCTTCACTACCATACTCACTTTCGGATTAATTCTCACTCCAAGTGCTTGTATAGAACTTCCCTTTTCTCTTCTTCAAAGTGTTAGCACATTTTTCTTGCACATGTCTAAAGCCTTGACATTCATGACATTGAATTTTTGTCACTTTTCTTTCACCCTTTTGAGTTTTAGCTTGTTTTTCGAAGTTATTATTTGATAAGCTCCCACCATTTTGCCTAAATTCAAGTCTATCCTTCTTCACTTTTTTTAACCACTTGCTAAAATTTCTTGTCAATAGCACCATATCCTCATTCTCATCAAATTCATCTTTTATGTCATTTATGGCTTTACCAATGTCGACTTGCAATGTCAACCATTTGTTCTTCTCTCGTTTATCCATCAACAAATTCATCTCAATATTGGTTAGAATCCCAATTACCTTATCCAAAGACAATTCATTGATATACTGTGCTTTTTTTATGGTTGCAATTTTAGGTATGAATCTCAGAAGCAATGATCTCATTGTCTTCTTAACAAGTTTCAGATTTGAATACTTCTTCCCAAGTTGATGTGATTGGTTTGCTATGTCACGCTGTCTCTCATGGAAGTCTTTAATAGTTTCACTCTTATCCATCTTCAGCTCATGAAATCTCACAGCTAACATCTGAAGTTTTGAGGCTATCATAGATTTCGATCCCTCATGTATAGTTTCCAAAGTGTTCCGTGCTTTTTTCGCCAATTCGCAGGCTGATATCATGAAAAAGAGACCTTCATTAACTGCACTAAAGATAGCATGCATGGCTTGAGAATATCCAAACGCTCTCTCTTCTCCAGCCCTTGTCCACTTAGATTCATCTTTAACCATTGTTTCTCCCTTTTTATCAATCATCACTGGATATGTCCATGATTGGACCAAATTTATACTATAAATTAGGCCCGTTTTCTTAAGTAATTATGCATTTGTTGACTCCTAATCTATGATTTTTATGCTTAATTTGGTTCCTTACATCGAGTTTTCATAAGTTGCAAATTGTCAGTATTTTGTCAGCATTTGATATTAATTCTGCATAACTTTTATTGGGACAATTGATACTGCAAATGGGTTGTATTTTGTAGGACCAAAAG
>JANZLH020403970.1:0-10272 GCA_026770325.2 Erythroxylum fimbriatum
TCAGGTCAGCTCCAAGTTCCAAGCTCCAATCTCTGGGAAAAACAGAACCTGAAGTGGAGAGCAGAATCCTTAGAGCTAGCTTCAACATATCCTTCCAATCTACTCAAGGCTAAAGCTTGAAGGTGAATCAGAAATTCCAGCAGCAAACACTTCAGAAAAAATAACTTGACATCAAACACGCCAACAGAAACATAATTTCAATGCCTCAAACTTGAATAAGCCTCGAGTCTGCACTTCTTCAGTAGCAGCAGCAACTTCTGTACTAAAAGGATTTATCTTTAAGGAATGAAAGTTTTGCTGATGAACATCATTTGCAATCTATAAGCTTGATGTATTCTATGTAATAGTCACTCAATAACAACTAAGTATGTGACTTTCTAGTATTGTAAGAATTCAGTATCAGTGATTGAGTAAAACATAAACTGTGAAGCTTAGGAAAAATGAATTTTTTTTGCACTTTTAAATTTGCTTTATTTCCACTCTTAAAAGCCCTTTTCCATACCACTCAACCTACACACATTCGTAACAATACCAAATCAACAGTAAAAGCAAGGAAAAATTGCAAAAACTGATGAAGAGAAGATGGAATTTTTTTTCATAAAAAGTGCAGTTACTGTTTCATTGCCTCTTTGAAAGTGAATTTATGGAGCTTTTCAAGTTAGCTCTCACACAATTCTTGCTTGCTTACATCCAATGGCTCAAAATGAAAGGAAAAATAGCTAAAATAAGTAGTATCTTGACAAGTTTCATCCTCTCATTGGTTCAACTGGAACAAAAGTGAAATTGTTGAACAAAACATCAACAAAAGCTGACACAAGGATTTCATAATAAGTTAAAGCTGCAAAAGTAAATCAAGGACAAAAGTTGCTTGAAAACAATGGGAATAAAAAGGCTGATACTCGACTTTCATTTCTTCAATGCCTATTATTGCTTTGACTTCAAATTCTGCAGACTGTTGACTTGTAAAACTTTAATTGCTTCAGGTTTGTGGAAATTTGCTTCAAAAGTCAAAACTCTGCTTCGGGCTTCTCCATCTGATGTAGCTACACTTGTTGCACATTTTCAAAATCTTCAATCTTCAATCTTCCATCGCATGTAGCTTCATTTTCCATGTTTATCTTGCATTGAACTTCATTCCTACTCTGATTATCAATCAATCGAATTCTGGTTTGTGAATTTAAACATTTCTGAATTGCCACCAAGATCATCATCTCTAGCTTCCTCTTCACTGCTGAAAACTTGCTCTTCATTTTGATCCTCTTCTTCACTCTTACTGAGCTTGCAATCTCCTCCACAATCTTTAGCATAGCTAGCTGCATGAAACAACACAAATCAACAGCTCCTCCTTTGTTTTGTGCAGCCAGCACTCCTACCATCTTCCTCAATGACTCAAATCTCGATTTTGGTAATGCTTTAGTGAATAAATCAGCGATTTGGAAGTTTGATCTGTAAAATGCCATTTTAATTTCCCTTTCTTCAATCAATTCTCTAACATAGTACTTCACCTTCATATGCTTGGTTCTTACATGATCAGATGGATTTTCGGCTACGGAAATGGCAGCACTTGAATTACAATAAATGGTTACACAATTTTCCTTCAGCTCTTCCATATCCTTCAAATTTTTCTTCAACCATTAAGCTTGTTTGGCAGCCATATTCACAGCCACATATTCAACTTCAGCTGATGATTGTGCTACACTCCTTTGCTTATTTGAACACCAAGAAAAAACTCCTGAACCTAAGCTACAACAATATCCACTCCTACTCTTGCGTTCATTACTTCCAGCATAACTTGCATCACTAAACACATATAACTCAACATTTTCCCTTCTTCCAAACTAGATTCCATGATCAATGGTGTGCTTAACATACCTTATTATCCTTCTAGCATACAAAGCATGTTGTCTCGATGGATTTTGATTGAAACTAGCCATTATATTTACAAAACATGCAATATCGGGTCTTGAAGCACATAAATACATTAGGGAACCGATCATACTTCTATAATAGGACACATCAAATTGCTCACCTAACTTTGTGGTCTCCAACTTCAACTGATGCTCCATGGGGGTTGACACGCCACTGTTATCTTTTAAGTTGAATTTTTCAATTAACTCTTTTGCATATCTCCTTTGATGAATGAATATCCCCTCTTTCCTTTGATCAATCTCCAATCCCAGGAAGTAACTCATCTCCCCTAGGTCTGTCATTTCAAATTCAGACCTCATCAACTCCTTGAAATCCTCCACAAGCTCCTCCTTAGTTCCAATTATGAGCAAATCATCTACATAAAGAGAGCATATCAGTTTTCCTTCCTTGTCTCCCTTCATATACAATGTATCCTCACTTTTGCTTCTTATAAATCCATTTTGCAACAAGTAACTATTAATTCTTGAATACCAAGCTCTTGGAGCTTGTTTCAAACCATAAAGAGCCTTCACTAGCTTGTAAACTTTCTGCTCTTGTCCTTCTTTCACATAGCCTTCAGGTTGCTTCAAGTATACATCTTCATCCAACATCCCATTGAGAAAAGCACTCTTCACATCCCACAATTAAAAGATTGAAGTAATCTGAAATGTTTTAGAGTAAGCCAATTCAACATATATTTAACAATGATATAAGTTATACGTTAAATTGTCAACAATTGTGGCTCATCCCACAATTGCATATCACACATTAAAAAATTATATATTTGTGGGAGGTTCTTTTAATTATAAAACAACCCTCCCCTTTTTAGTTTTTGATCATTCAAAATTTGCTAATCTTTTCTTAAGGCAAAATTCTTTCTCCCGTCTTATGTAATATTTCACTTATATTATTTTCAGTAAATAGTGAAATATCAATTTAGTAGTGTTCATAAAAGTAGGCATAATTAGCTGAACCTTATTAAATTATGGTGTCCTTTATTTGTCTATTTAATAGTTATTTTCAGGTATAGCTGTAGTGAATTATTGTGCTATTAAATTAGATGTCTAGGAAAATTCTATTTAGAAGGTTGGGTTTTAAGTGGAACCGTTTGTGACCCCTCCTTTCTTGGGATTTACCTGGTGTGATTTTTCAGTATAATCGTTCACACACTATCTACCTAGGCAATAGTGCTCCAAGTGAATTTGTTACTATTGGTGGAAATTAATCTGATTTTGGAAACAATTGGTATTAGAGCCAAAGTTTTTTCTTAGTATGTTTTGTAGTTGTAGCATGATTTGATCTTTCGCATCAAAATTTTTTTCCTTAAGCTATTGACATCCCACATTGACAACTATTGAACAGAAATTGTAGCAGAGATTATAGAAATAAGAGATACAACCGCACCAACTACGTCGACAGCTTCTACCTTGTCTATTGTAGCAAGAATGCTGTGATAAATGTAAGATTTGCGGTGGAGATTTTTGATGGTACGGGGTCATTTTGGCATATGGCAAAGTGAGATTCAAGACGCTCTTTTTCAGCAAGTTCTTAACATTGTTAATGAAGAAAAGAAACCAGGTGATGTTGAGGAGAAAGATTGGAAGACTATAAATCGTGTAGCATGTGGTACAATTCGATCATGTCTTTCTAAAGAGCAAAAATATGCTTTCTCTAAAGAAACTTCTGCATCTAAATTATGAAACACATTGAAAGAGAAATTTCGGAAGAAAAGCAATCAGAATAAGCTCCATATGAAGAAGAGACAATTTTGTTTCTCTTATGTTCCTTGTACAATTATAAATGATCACATCACCGGTTTTAATTAGTTAGCTACTTATTTAATAAATTTGAATGTGACATTTGAAGACGAAGATCTAGCTTTGATGTTGTTGGGATCCATTCCAGAGGAGTTTGAGTTTCTTGAAACTACTCTACTTTATGAAAAGGTTGGTGTGTCTCTTAGTGAAGTTACTTCTGCTCTGTATAGTCATGAACTGAGAAGGAAGACAAAGGAAGAACATACAAGTAGAGCACGAGAGCTTTGGTAGTTAGAGGCCGTTCATAGAGCCAGACTAAAGGAAAGAAATGGATAAGAAAGGCGAGGCTCAAATTGCATAAAGATGAATGTGCCCTTTATTAGGAAAAAGGCACTGAAAAAAGGATTGTTTAAAGTTGAAGAATAAAAACAAACCTGAAAAGGAAAAGGCTATTGCAAATTCGATTGTTGCTGAATGTGAAGATGCAGACTCAAATCTTTCATTGGTTGTTACATCCTTAATAAGCCCTTCTAGTCCATGGCTACTCAATTGAGGCTGTAGCCATCACATATGTCCCAATTAGAATTAGTTATCTAATTTTAGAGAGCTAGAAGGTGGAATTGTCTTCACAACTAATGACAATCCATACACCACAAATGAGATTGGTTCAATTTGCTAAAGGAATCACGACGGAACAACCAAGACTTTGACAGATGTCAGATACGTGGCAAATTTGACAAAGAATCTCATTTTTTTGGGAGTCCTAAAATCAAAGGACTACATTGTAAATGCAACAAATGGAGTATTGAAAGTCATCTCTGTTGCACTTGGGGTAATGAAAGGAATTCAAAGAAATAATAACCTGTATTATTACCAAGGTATTGCAATTATTGGAACAACAACAGTAGCTTCTAATGAAGATCAAGAGCTAGAAGCAGCTAGGTTGTGACATATGTGCTTAGGATATGCAGGTGAAAAATCCTTGAAGATACTAGTAAATCAAGGATTGTTGAAAGGAGTTTTGACCTGTAAATTAGACTTTTGTGAACATTGTGTCAGAGGGAAGTAGATAAGAGTGAAATTCAACACTGCAATCTATGATGCGAAGGGTATTTTGGATTATATTCACTCTGATGTGTGGGAACCTTCCAAAGCAACTTCTTTGGGAGGAAAACACTATTTTGTGACCTTTGTTGATGATTTTTCCTGAATAGTATAGGTGTATACTATGAAGACTAAGGATGAAGCGCTGGGACTTTTCCTCAAATGGAAGAAGATGGTGGAAACTCAAACAGGTAGATTGAGTTTACAGGTAATAAAAGATTTATGTCTTATTAATAAATTGTTAGAAAATTGGAAGCCTAACATGTTCCTGAATTTGAGACAAATAAAGTTTCCATAGGTACTCTTGATAAAAAAGGTAAAAAAACTACGATACACAACTAAAGGTGGTAAAAGATGAAAGAAAAACTATAATGTGGCATCTATGTCTTAATAAGAAGGACAATAATGAGATAGGTAGTTGTGTCTCAATCTTCAGAGAAGAAAGAAACTATTGTGATATGGTACATATAGTTGAGTCATCTCAATGAGCAAGAGATGATAGAACTTCACAAAGAAGCTTATTAAAGGATGATAAATAAAAAATATAGATTTTTGTAAGTTTCATGTGTTTTGTAAAAAAACCGAGGGTAATATTTTCGAATGTAATGTTTGGAGAGCAACATATATTAGGAAAAACGTATGGAAAAGTTCAACAATAGGCAATCCTAGTATAAAGGTGATATTAGTACAATTTGGAATAAATATTAAGAGAGCTAGAAATTCTATTTTAAGAGATAAGACAATGTCAAAAAAAAAGTAACAGCGTGGTATAGGTCAGAAGTTTGCAAAAGGAAGAAGAGGATGGATTGGGATTTATCCCTATTGTCACTTTTAATAGATCAGCATTGTAAGGTCCTAAATTATACCCTAGTAGGAATGTTACATGTTCATGAAAGTACATATATGATAGGTGTTAAAAATTGTGATATGATTGAGACTTACATATGACTTGAATTTTGGTTTAATGGATCATACTTAGTGAATTGGAATTAATTAATATCATTAGAGAATTAAGGTATTAAAATGTACATTTGGACTAGGAAAATTTTCAAGTGGAAAGAAAAGTTGGCACATGAAAATTGGTATGAATAAGCCTATACTTTGAGTGACTTTTGACATAGTTAAATGTGAGACAAATGGACCAATTATTATGTGGCAAGTGGACCAATCTTGGAGTGACATGTGAACTAATTGTTTAAATGAAAATTGACAACTAAATGTGTGGATTAGTGGCAGCATCTTAATTAGGCAAATGGTATTACATGCATTAAGACATATGGCTTTGTAATTTGATGACACTTAGTTTGTTGATGGGGCGATTCCAGCAGCCAAGTTTGTGCTTCCTTCATTCTCTTCTCCACCAAATTCAGTCTTCATTTCTCTGCATTGTAGTCTTAATCCTAGCCAACTTATAGCATGAAAATTATACTTTAACCCTATACAAAACAACCAAGAAACCAATTCAAAGCGGTCTCTATATTACTATTCAAAAATCACTTTGTTTTCATCTTGAGGTTGTATTGATTAGTTGGTAGTTTGGAGTTAAATTTGAAGTTAATTAGGAGGGAACGCTAAACTTGATTTCATGTTATATTATGAAATGTTTGATACTTGAATTGATTGGAATATGTGTTAAGATGATGCGAATTGAATGCTGGAAAATGATTCTTGTATAATAATTTCTGCTTTAGTTTTGATGTGTGGAAGATATTGATTTCTAAGTTACTTAAGAAATGACTTTTAAATTGGTTCTAGACATGTAATTGAGGCATAAATAAGGTGGAATTGAAGTGAAATTGATGAACTTTGGTGAAAGGGCGTTGAAGGTGTGAGACGTGAGTTAATTATAGTGGTTTCACTGAACAGACATCGGTATTTTGGTCATAACTTGACCTGTAGAGATCCAAATAGGTTGATTTTAAATTTAGATTATACTACATACATATGCATACAATTTTCATGAAGGAATATAATTTTAATTCCGTCTCAAAGAGTTTTGAAATTTGGCTTGAAGTTGAGTTTTGGGTTCTGCCACTTTTTGAGAACAGTCTGTAGTATTTTGGGTATAACTATAGGAATATTAACTTTAGTTCATTAGAAACTTAAGACATAGAGGAACATTGGTTTAGAAGAACATATTGCCTAGAAACCTCAGTTTCCATGTCAGTTTCCATATTGCCTAGAAAATTGACCTGAAAACTTGTCCTAAGAAAAAAATACTGGAACTGGGTACAGCCATGCATCACACTAATTTTTAGCCTAAATATGAATTTTTTCTTACCCAAATGCTACTAAATCTCCTACAAAAACTCTTTTAGGTAACCCTGCAATTTAGTAAACCTAGATGATGTTAGATTAATTGAATAGAAGTTAATCTAGTTTTGGATTATTAATTGAGGTAATAACTTAAAGAATGTGTGATTATTTAATAATGTGTCTAATGTTAACATGTATGGTATGTTCAAGATGAATGTGTTCTTTAGAATACAAATATATTCCAAGGGTTTTATGTGATGTGAATTGGATATGCATGTTTGTGAATTGGGAGTTTCTATGATGTTATGTAATATGTAATGACTTAATGTTTCATTGATATATTGATGGAAATACTTATGTTTATAAAACATATTGAGTTTGATTGAAAGGGAGTGAATTTGTTCAATTTCAGAATAATGTAATAAAGATATATGTTATAAATTACATTAGGTGTTTGTGGTTCTAAAATATGAAATTTGATGTTTTAAAACTGTTAAGTCCTAGTTGTGGGTAAATAGGCATGCCTAGAAGGGTTTGCAATTGCTCCTGTGACACTTTGGTGTCTCCTGATGTTGACACTCCGGTGTCTCCTGATATTGACACTTCGGTGTCTCCTATTACCGAGACATAAGTCTCTCTTATGTTATGATACTAATCATGGTATCTCCTGTTCTAGTGTCTTTACCCACTTCTGTAAAAAGGATTAGCAGGCTAATATATTTTGTATTTTGATACATGTTCAATTTTGATATAAATGAGTTCTGATCTGAAATAAGATAAATTCTGATCTGATACAAGATGAATTCCGATCTGATACAAGTTCTGATTTGTATTGGCATAATTATGTTCTGTTTAGACTTGTGTTATGTTCTGAAGCAATGACAATTTGTTCTGATATTTATATGTCTTGCTTTGTATTAATGAATTATATTCTATTATGAGGCACACAATGTTTGGTTTGCTCCATAATATGAACAATTAAAGATTGTTATTGATATGATCTGATTCTGTACATGTGAATGCTATTTGACTATTAGAGACAATCACCAGTTTATATCTTGTTTAGTTATTTCTCACTAAGCTATATGCTTAGCACGATGATTTTGCCTCCGTGTAGGTTCTGATAAGAAGTCTTGAGACAGGAACAAAGATAACCACAGTGGCCAAGAAGATTGTGTTTTGTTTTGAAAATGTTAAGTTTGTTTTTTAATTGTTTTTCAATGTAAGGAGACATATTATATTTTATGTTTTGTTTAATGGTTTGTAATATCCTTAAAGCAATTTGGATTTGGATTTAAGGCTTGTGTGTAATAAGTACCATGTGTATGTTATGTTCTGAATATGACACAACCATTGATGAATGAAATGGATGTTCCTTGAAATTCTTGAAATACTTTAGTATGTTTTAGATTATTTTGGTTATGTTTTATGTAACATCGACATATCCTCCCAGTAGGTATATGGTTGTTACAAGCATTGATAAAAAATATATGGAATATCTTATTGGAAAAAATCTCAATGGGTTTGACGGTTCCAAAACTATACCCTGAGAGGGTCTAACCTTCGGTCTATTCCTATAAAACCTTCCTTCTTTTGGCCCTTGATTCAACTCTTGAAGTTAAGACCCATATGAGAACCTTTGGTGATTTTTAAGGTTGAACTGGTGAAAAGGCCTATTTATGATTTGATAATTAGACAGGTAAAGGCCCCCTAATTGGATCTCCTCAAGCTCTTCAGTTTTGGAATGGATTTCCTATCAACTTGAAATTTAATTCCATCATGCTAAGGGGCCAATGGAATATTCCATCAGAATTGCAGTACCTCCCTCCTAACTACCAACCTAACTTAGATAGAGACGACATATTCCAATGTTTCAATCTTCCTCCAAACACCTTCAACATTGCGAGATTCAGAAAATGGCAAAATCAGAACAATTCAAGGCATATATGATTTCTTATCATTTGGCACAAGTCACTCATGCCTAGCTACTCCATTCTTCTATGGCTTACTGTGTTAAATAAGCTAAGCATAATGGACAAAATTCATTTTATTACTTCCAATTCTATTTGTGTCCTCTATGAGATAGAGGAAGAATCAAGAAATCACCTTTTTTTTAACTGTCCCTTTTCCAGTTTATGTGGAAGAAGATTCAGGAGTTGTGTCTTATTTCTAATGCAGTAACAACGTTCGCAAAAGCTCTTAATTGACTTGCGAAGCTGAACCATACTCCTAGCTACAACGAATAGATTTATGTCATCTCCTTCGCCTCCTCTTCAACGAGATTTGGCCAAAGAGAAACATCAGATGTTTTTAGAATATTGCATGTTCTAGAAATAAGGTTCTCTGCTCCTTAATCGGAGGAATCAGAGAGAAACTACTATGTTTTATTAAGTTAGAAAGAGTTTGTCCTCGTCTAACCTTATTGTGGAGAATCTATTAATTTACTTAAGGGGCTAACTATCACTTGAAAGAGCAGATCGATAAATTTTGCATGTAAGTTCCTAGAAAAGAGTAGTTCTTCCCCTTTAGATGCGTAGTGCACGTCTGTTGGCTCTAAACACTCCAATCAACATGAGAACAATTTCAGATCTATGAATTGGGAGGACGTTTAAGAGGTGACCCTAGAAATCATTCATCGCCTGAAGCACCTCTTCCGAATTTAGAGATCGCCAGTCACCTAATCCCTAATTCGGTAGGGTTGGGTGAATGAGGTAAGACGTGGTCTGCTCTTACCCCATTTTTGTCAAATACTCTGTATGCTTTTGTGTTTAAACATTTTATCTAAAGATGCTAATGTTTGCTAAAATGTTATCGTTGATATTTGCTAAAACATTGTTGTTGCCTTGTATTTGCTTGTTATTCTCGTTCTCTTACGTGGACATCTTATTATTAATATAATTCTTTACTTTTTTTTATAAAAAAAAGAGTAAGGCAAGAAGGACTGTCAAGCAAATAAGGAGATATGGTTAAGGAGAATTAGTCGTGTAAATTCTGGCTATCGGTGATAGGGATAGAAATATTTTTTCCCGAATTAGAGAAAGTCAAAAAAATAGGCATATGAGATATATGAGGAAGGAAATAAGGTTTCACGAGATAAAAAAAATTGATTGCATGTAGTTAGATCATGTTTAAAAAAGTTTACAGTTTGAATGATATAACTAAAACGCTTTATTAAGATCATTGCAAGGTCGATTTCAATTACAATTTGGTTATCAGAATCAAATCGTCAATGATAGAGTCGAGCAAC
>JANZLH020404000.1:0-10269 GCA_026770325.2 Erythroxylum fimbriatum
ATCATTAGCAATATTTTCCAATCACAACACTAATTTCCTTATTTACCAATTCTGACGTCCAATCGAAGTTCGGGGTCCAACAGGCCTAGTGAGAGTCAGGGCAGTTCTAGCAGGAGCTTCAGTAAGCGCCATAATAGAGCATTCAAATCATCAGGTGGATCCAGGCTGTCAGGAACTAGGCAGAGGGGAAGATTTTCACAAACTAGCAGTGGAAGGGGTACAACTTTGAATCAGTTTCTAGTTTGTAAGCATTGTGAGAAAAGGCATGATGGTGAGTGTTGGAGATTGACTGGAGCTTGCCTTAAATGCGGCTCCATGAACCACCAGATTAGGGATTGTCCTGCTACTTTGGGGGTTAAGTCTGTTATCAGTAGGTGATCTGGGAGCAATACTACAATCTAGCAGAGCAGAGGTGTTGGATTAGAACAGAGAGGCAGAGGTAGAGTCAGAGGGAGAGCTGGGAGTTCTTCTATGAGGACTAGGGGCGGGGCAACCGACTGTAGTCTCTAGCCAGGGTCTATGCCATGACTAGGCAGGAGGTCCAAGACTCACCAGATGTGGTAGCAGGTGTGCTTCTTGTTTATGACTTTGAGGCTTTTGCACTGCTAGATCCAGGATCCACACACTTCTTTATCGCACCGCATTTGGCATGTAAGTTGCATTGTAATAGGGAGTTACTACATTATGGATTAGAGGTGAGTACGCCATTAGGCAGTACTATAGTTATAGGTGAGGTCTGCAAGGGGTGTTTAACTAGGATTGATCAAGCAAAGTTGGAGGCAAACCTGATTATATTATAGTTGAGGGAGATAGATGTGATCCTAGGTATGGATTGGTTCCCTGGCCATAGGGTCATCATGAACTGCTACACCAAGGAGGTAGTATTGGAATCTCCTGGTCAACCGAGGGTAATATTCAGAGGAGTTAGTCAGGCAGTGCCAGCTACGATGATATCCTTCATGAGTGCATTGAGGTTGATGCAGGGAGGATGTGAGGCTTATCTAGCCCACATTATTGACACTAGAGTTGAGCAGAGTGTACAAGACCTTCCAGTGGTTAGGGAGTTCCTGGATGTGTTTCCTGAAGAGTTACCTGAGTTACCACCAAATCGGAAAACGGAGTTCACAATTAATCTAGTTCCAGGTGCTGCTCCTATATCCATTCCTCCATATAGGATGGCACCTGTGGAACTGAAGGAGTTGAAGACTTAGCTTCAAGAGTTACTAGAAAAGGGTTTCATTAGACCCAATGTTTCACCTTGGGGAGCTCCAGTGCTATTTGTGAAGAAGAAGGATGGGACTTTGAGGTTATGCATCGATTATAGGCAACTGAATTAGGTGATGGTGAAGAACAAGTACCCGTTGCCTAGAATTGATGATTTCCTTGAACAGTTACAGGGAGCTCAGGTATTCACTAAACTGGACTTGAGGTCAGGGTATTATCAGTTGAAGATAGCTGAGGCTGATGTACCTAAGAGTGCATTCCGTAGCAGGTATGGGCATTTCGAGTTTCTAGTGATGCCATTTGGGCTAACTAATGCCCCGAAACCTTTTATGGCCTTGATGAATAAGGTGTTTCATCCCTACTTGGATCGATTTGTAATTTTGTTCATTGATGATATCTTGGCGTATTCGATAAGCAGAAAGGAGCATGTTGAACATCTGAGGGTCACTTTACAGATTATGAGAGAGAAACAGTTGTATGCAAAATTCAACAAGTGAATTTTGGTTGGATCAGGTTGTGTTTTTGGAGCATAAAGTGACTGGAGATGGAATACAGGTAGATCCAAAGAAGATAGAGGCAGTGATGAATTGGGAAGCTCCGAAAAACGTATTAAAGATTCGAAGCTTCCTAGGATTGGCCGGATATTACTGGAGGTTTGTTGAGGGATTTCTCTGATTTCAGCCCCTCTGACAAGACTTCTGAGAAAGAATGTAGTGTTCATATGAAATGAAGAGTGTCAAAGGAGTTTTGAGGAGCTGAAACATCGGTGGACTACTGCACCGGTGTTGACCATTCTATCGGGGACTAGAGGATATGTGGTGTACAGTGATGCGTCGCATCAGGGATTGGGATGTATATTGATGCAGCATGACAAGGTGATTGCCTATATATCGAGACAGTTAAGGTCTCACGAGATCAATTATCCGGTACATGATCTAAAGCTAGTTGCAGTCGTCTTTGCTCTAAAGATTTGGAGGCATTATCTGTATGGAGAGACTTTCCAGATGTACACTAATCATAAGAGTCTGAGGTATTTACTAAGTCAGAAGGAGTTAAACTTAAGGTATAGGATATGGATTGAGCTACTGAAAGACTATGATTGCACTATTGAATACCACCCGGAGAAAGGTAATGTGGTGGCAGATGCTTTGAACAGGAAATCTAATATCAATACAGCTCAGATTCAGTTATCGAGGCTACCTAATTTGATACATTTGAGAGCTCTGAATGAGGAGCTGAATCTGGAGCAAGATGAGGCACTGATTGCTACTTTAAAGTTGAGACCGATGCTGCATGACAGAAGCAGGAAAGTCCAGGGCAAAGATCCTAATATAGTGAAGCTTATGGAGAAAGTGAAAGTGAATCCAGAATCTGAGTTTGAATTGAGGGATGAGACATTATGGTTGAGACAAAGGCTGTGTATGCCTAATGTGGATGATCTGAGGAAGGAGATTCTTGAGGAAGCTTATATGGCCGCCTATGCTATGCATCCTGGTACTACCAAGATGTATAACACATTGAAGCAACATTTCTGATGGCCTGGAATGAAGAAGCAAGTGGCGGAGTATGTGTCTAAGTGTATGACGTGCCAGCAAGTGAAAGCTGAGCATCAGGCTCTAGTAGGAAAACTGCATTCGTTGCCCATTCCGGAATGGAAATGGGAACGAATCACTATAGACTTCATCATGTGATTGCCCAAGACTCCGAGACAGCATGATGCTATATGGGTCATAGTGAACCGGTTGACTAAATCGGCCGACTTCTTACCAGTGACTCACTTGATCAATTGACCCGAAAATATGTGAATGAGGTGGTGAGACTATATGGATTCTAATATCCATAGTATCGGACAAGGATTCGAGATTTACTTCGAGGTTTTGAAGGAGCTTGCAGTCTGCCATGGGTACTAAGTTGAACTTCAGCACAGCATTTCATCCTCAGACAGATGGACAGAGTGAGAGGACAATCAAGATTGTTGAGGATATACTTAGAGCTTATGTATTAGAGTTAGAGGAGCTTGGGATCAATACATGGCATTGATAGAGTTTGCCTACAATAACCATTACCACAGTAGCATCGAAATGACACCGTATGAGGCGTTGTATGGTAGAAAATGTCAGTTACCATTGTATTAGGATAAAGAGGGTTTGAGAATGGTTGAAGGCTTAGAGTTGATAAGGACACAGTGGACAAGGTGAAGTTGATCCATAGTCTAATGAAAACGGCTCAGGATAGACTGAAGAGTTATGTGGATCAACATCGACGTGATATGGAATATAATGTGGGAGATAGAGTATTCTTGAGAGTGTCACCCTGGCGGAGAGTTTTGAGATTCAGTAAAATGGGTAAGTTGAGCCCTAGGTACATTGGTCCTTATGAGGTCATTGAGAGGATAGGACCTTTGGCTTATAAGTTGGCTTTATCGAATGAGATGTCTTAATTGTATAATGTGTTTCATGTAAGTATGATCCGAAGATATCGATCTGATTCGACATATGTGATATCGGCTCAGGAAATTGAGGTTGCTAGTAACTTAAGCTATGTTGAGGAGCCGATCATGCAATTGGATCTTGTGAAGAGAATAGCACAATTTAGCTGAGAGGTTAGCTTATTAATAGAGAGTAAATTGTATTGAAACTGAAGCACATATAAAACATTCTCAAGGATAAGGGTAGGTAAAATAGGAACACTGCCAGCTTGAAAACATAAATGATATGTCAATTTAGATGTGTAATGAGAAGAGGTGGATGTAACTTGTGTATGTTAGTAAAAGAATTTTGATCATGACACATATAATTACTAGCACCCGTGTCTATGATCCAGAAATGACCAACAGTTGTTGAACATTTGAATCAAAAACATGTAGAAATAGAATTTGTGAATGTACAAGCCAAGGTACCTGCAAAGTTAGAAGAAGTCGCAGCTGGTCCTTTATTCTAAAACTACATGTTACTAACTAGAGTCAAGATTTGATTGACCTGCTCTGGTGAGAAATTATAAGTTGATACATGTTGTTACCCTAGGTTTGGCTATTGAGATGAAGAAGATTGTGCAGAAGCATCATCAGAAAAATTGATTCCAACATTGTCTTGAGGAGTTAGAACACAGGTTACTATTAATTTCCTTTTCTCTTTATTCTGTAGTCTATAGCATTGCTCAATCAAGTGTCCATGCTTTTTGCAATACCTACACACCATAGAAACCTACTTTCAGTCATTCTTCTCAAATTTAGGATATTGGCTAGATGTTCCATGAGATATCCTTGTAGTCCCAACATGAATAGCAACGGAATATGATGCAAATGGAGTAAATGGTCTAATGCCTTTCTGTCATTCATCTTGCAAAAGTAACCCATAAGATTATGAGATAGATAGAAATGGTTTCATTATGAGAATACTTTCTCAAATATCTTTATAATTGCTATTAAGTCCCATCAAGAATTGAATCAACCTCTGATCCTCAACAAATTTGGTCCTCACATGTGTAGAAGCACAAGGACGCACAGGATAAATGTTCAATGAATCTAACTCATCCCAAATTCTTTGAGTTTGGTATAATAACCAGTCACGTCACTTGTACTCTAAACAATGCCACTTTGTTCCATATGCAACTGATAAAGAAGCATCCCATTGGATTGTCCAAACTAATGTTCAAGTTCAAGCCATATGTCCTTGGTAGTATTACAGTAAAGAACAATATCACCAATGTCCTTAGTTAAAACATTTAGAATCCAAGTAGAAACCATATTGTTACATAGTAACTAATGTTTTAGCAATAGTGAAAAATCATCTGGCTTAGGACAAGAACCATCTATAAATTCGATCTTATTCTTAGCTGATAAAGCCATCATCATAGCTTTTTTCCATGTACCATAACCAGAGTCATCAAAAACTTTAGAAACTAAAAGCATTCCAAGATGATCGAGGCATAAAGAAATAAGGGATCATTTTGGTTAATGCATACTGGAGTAGAATGTTAGGAACCAACAGGAATAGATACCATGACAAAAAAAAAGTGTTTAAAGTAAACAAGAATATAATTCAAGAAGATGGAAGAATGGTTGTGTATTTCTAATAAAGTGAACAACAAGAATAGAGTATCAAACAAGGATCAGAAACTTGATGATGAAGGACAATAAGAAAGAGAAAGATGAAATCAGCGAAAGCTGTAAAAAAAATGATTATAAGAAGTAAGGATATGGTTCTGATACTATATGAACAAGCATAACTCTGAGTGTATTATGAGGTATACGAAAGAAAAAGTTTTGGATACTTTTATTACTCTATTATGTACAAAATAATACAATGACTGAATTTATATTACAAGCTCCTTGGAGCTTTATTTGAGAAGTAGAAATCATAATAACCATAACAAACTTTCCTTCCGTTATAACAAATTATGCTCACGTAACAAACTCTCTCCAACAGAGCTGAAACAAATCTGTTTTCTTGACGACATTCACGAAAGTCAATCATCAGAACGTCATTAATATTTTTCTGCAGTTTTTTGAAAATGTGAACCTCTGAATGATGAAAACATGAAAATACTTAGTTTTGGTTCCATGACTTCCAACGAGCTTTGCGAAGCCAAAACAAATTTGTTTTCTAAAGGACCTTTATGAAAGTTGATCATCAGAACATCAATAAAGTCTTTCTGCAGTTTTCTCAAAACATGAACCTCTGAATAGGTCAAAGTAACTTTACGTTCACGAATGAATTCAGCCACTATAGGAGACCTTAATCTTATATATATAGCTTCCATATTTGGCTTTCCCATCATAGGCCCAATAGGGTCCGGCCTACACTGATTATGGTCAATTTTCTTCCTGAACTTTAGCCCACTAATCCAGATCCTTTATTTGGTCACTTTATTTTCTTTATAATTTATGTAATATTTTCCTAAAAAAAGAATCATTTTCCTTTTATCGATTAATTTTTCTATCTATCAATATGGGATAAAATTCAATTTATTGACCATTATCTTAATTTATAATTTTGTGCTAATTGGTGACAAATATAAAGTTAAAAAGGAGTAAAATTACGTTTTTAAAATTAGAAGAATCACTAAAACATTAGAGGAGATGAATGAACTTTTCGTATTCATAGTTTTTTTTTTCCATTTTGAAAGGATTTTTTCTTGTTATTAGCATTTGTATGATTGTGATTTTGAATACTGACTATAAACTGGCATGTCATTTGGTACTTTTTTTTGTGAGCTCCTAAACGCAAATAATTGTAATAATACTTTCCGTCTTTTTACTAATACTCAGTTTCATTATACTCAACATCATCTTGTATGCAAAATTTAGGAATCGGGCCTTGAGCGGGCCAAATGGATCAGGGTTATCAGGTTCAAAGCTCGATATGGATTAGGCTAGCCACAATTTTTTATTTTTGAAATTTTTAATCAAAATTTAATTAATTAAAAATATAATATGAAAATTTTAATTAATTGAGGTTAGGAATTTCATTTGATTAATAAAAATTGAGATTTTATAATGAATGAATATATAAAACATGCATATATTGATAAAATGAATAAGATGAAATTAAATTAATTAATGAAGGAGGATAGAATTATAGGAAATAAAAATATAATTAAAGTGAGAAATTCAATTAAAGTTACGAATTTCAATTCATTAATAAAAACTGAGATTTTATAATGAATGAATATATAAAACATACATATATTTATAAAATGAAAACTAATTCGTTAATGAAGGAGAATAGGATTATAGGAAATGAAAGAAAAAGATTATAATCAAAGTGATCAATGATTTAATTCAATTAATTGATAATAAGAAAAAAAATCATTAGTTGAAGGATTAATTTACAAAAATAATTATCAAAATTTTTTAAACAATACAATTTACAAAAATTCAAGATAAAATTATGAAATAATGTTCTAGACAAGAAGTCTGGGACCGTGAGAGACCGAGAGTGGAAAGTGGAGACGAGAGAGAAGGTAATTGTTGTAGTCAGGACCATCAATAGTTTGCATCACTTATTCTGCATGCAGAAACATTAATGTAATATCAAAATTAAATGAATATTAAGCATATGGTAATAATTAATAGATAAATAAATATACCTTCATCATCAAATATTTTATCAAAATAATGTCCACTTGATTAATGAATATGAGTATGTGTATAACTAGTTACCTCCACATCAGTAACTATGGTTGTATTAGTATACAAATTAAAAAACAATATAAAGTAAGATAATATAAAAAAAGATAAAAATTTATATATCAAAAAGAAAAGTTTATCATTAATATCTTCATCATCTAACTAAGTTCGGACACATATAAGAGTTTTCACAGTATGAGGATAAAGTCAAGCATAATGAGGAGTAATAACTTGCCTACTAGTGCTAAAAGCAGACTCCAAAGTAACAATAGATGATGGAATTACTAATAGGTCTCGTATAATTACTTACATGAGCGAAAAATTATTTCCACAACTCTTCCACTACGATAATACATCGAACTACACACCTTCAAATTCGGTCACACAATCTTCTGTCAAATATTTATCTAACTCTATCATATTATACGAAGTCTTAGCCTTTTTTTCTCTTTCATGAATTTTGTAAGTGAAAGTAATAAACTATTCTTAGAAGATGAGCCCAAACTTGAAACTGAAGTCATAGGTAAACAACCTGAATTACTAAGATCCAATTCTGAATTTTGTCCGTTTTGAGTTGATAATCATTAAACAAATCATACTAGAAAATTTTTTAATGGCATCTACATGTTGTTGAGCTCGATTGTCATACAAAACATTATATATAAATTAACCCCCTTCATCCTGTGTCTTAGGTCTAGCACAGATAAGGCTGCAATAGTATGTCCAACCATAAACCAATAAAAATTCAACTTCTCCGTTTTCTACTCTACATAACTCGAATAACCTCATTTGATTCAAACATCCAATCAGATAAAGCTTTCTTTTTCTCACACATAGTGAACCAACCGTGTGAGTTGAATATTTTGTTCTTAAGAACAATTCAGTCGCCGTATCCAATATTTCCAACTTCGCACAAAGTTCTCTAAACAACTCCAATTAATCTTTTGTAGGTATGCAAGTGTACTGTGATTCTCTTGTCCCAATCTGGTAAACACATCAGCATATTGGATTGCTGACTCCATCATCTTGAAGGTTATGTTCCACTTTATTGGATAATCCAAAACCAACTTCTCCATACTGGGAATGTATAGTTGCCGTGCAGTTTCTTTGAATTTCTCAACTCTTTTAGGTGTTACACTCTAATATACTATACTATTTCAAATCAAACCTATTGCTTCCTTTATCATATCTAGCCCATCCTCACAATCAAATTCAGAATATGCACAAACAACGCATATAGAATAACCTTTTGCCAACCAATAAACTCCCAATCTGTATCTTATTCTTCAACTTTTCACGTATAACGTCATTCATGCTATAATTGTCAATTGTTATAGAGGACAATTTGGTGTCGATATCACAATCTATCAAACAATCTCTTAATACGATTGCTAACCTTTCACTTGTACGTGGTGCTGACACATTATGAACCTATCATGTACAAATATAACTAACATCAATCATAACATAATGAAAACCAAATGATAACAATATTAAATAATATAAATTAACTCAGAAAGTTATTGTGTAGAGTCTAGTCATTGTCAACATAATATGTCATCACTACTGATGTGAGCAAGAGTAAGGATCGCCATAGAGATGGCGTACGTGACAGGGGCAAACCCGTCATTCCAGTTTGACCTATGTCTAGAGTTAGGACCGAGAGACTCAAGGAGGCTTTCTATGCGCGCGTGGGCCAATTTGTACAGAGAATGACAAGCTCCAAGCCTATTGGAGGAGAGTTTAATGGAATTGAGCCCAAACTAATCTATTTAACTCAAATCCTTGGACTGGATACACTTGGAGCTTGAAGACAAGAAGATTTGGGTTATTTTAATGCTTCATCACTTAAGCCCAAGAGCATATGGATCCAGTAGTGGCACAACACATCAGACTTATTTATTTAATTTTTGGACTTTGTTTTATTTTAGGCTTCCATGTATTTTAGCCCAACCTTTTATTATTTAACCTAGGTATAAATATGTGTCTTTAGGTCAACTTTGAGATCAGATTTGGTTCATTAAAAAAATTTCAAAAGTGAGTTTTTCAAGGGAGGCGTGAATGTCTTCATGGTTACTTCAAGAAATTGATTTGCATCAGTAAGTAAGTACTTGCAACATAAATTGATTTCTGATTTCTGATTTCTTTAGGATTGGGTCTCAAACTTATGATTTAGGGTTTAATCTAGCATGTTCTTAGAATAGAAAGATTAAGGTTTTGATTTAATAGGATTAGAGGGTTTCAAGAACCTTGTTTTCTTGGGGTTTCCGTATCATTTTAGTATCAGAGCTTTGGCTTAATTCTATTGAACTCATACGTATCTTTATTGTGTTTTGTTATCTATTTCTTTTTTAAGAAAAATTCCCATGAACAGTACCCATGAACAGTAACCATACTCGACCTGTACCCGTGAATAATATTGACCCGTATCCTATACCTGTGAACAGTAACCCGTGAACAGTGCTCGAGAACAGTATCGTACCCCGACTCGTACTTGTGAATAGTACCTGACCCGTACCCATACCCGTGAACAATAACTCATGAACAGTAGCCCGTGAACAGTATCTGGAAAATAAAAGTGAACAGTACCAGAAAAAATAGTACCAAAAAAAGTACTAAAAAAAATAGTTAAAATAAAAAAAACTGAACGGTACCCAAAAAAAGAGTTAACAGTAGAAAAAAAACCATTGAAAAACACGTTGAGTTGCCTATTTTAAAACTTGGGTAGATTTGAAATTTATTTTTGAGCTATCGAGTTTTTGTTGAGTTTTACAATATATTAAGTGTCTTTCTTTGATTCTTAGTTTACTTTCTTGTTTGTGCCTTTCTTTGCTTCCATTACATTGAATTGAACAATCTTGCATTCATATTGTTCAATTATAAACAAAAATCATTGCATACACATCTTTTCCATC
>JANZLH020404015.1:0-10269 GCA_026770325.2 Erythroxylum fimbriatum
GGTTTTATTTTGATCATCGGGATTGCTTGGAACAAGTTTCCAAGAGGTGTCGTAGAAATCAAACCTTGCGTATCCTTATTTTCTTGATTGTTGAATTCGAAATTTCTATCCTTCTTAATTCCTTAAGGTCGAAAACACACTAAACAAAAACACCCATAAAAAACATCATCAAATCCACGTCAATCCTTCCGTGATGCGCGTTATTTTGGTATCATAGCTTTGGTTTGGAGGAGGATTCTTATTCAACTCTATCAAAATTCAAGAAACTGCCGCCCATCGCTATCTAACTATCGTCGGATCATCAATTCAGGTGCGAATTAACTTTTGGCCTAGGATTTCAATCTTTCTTCTTGCTTTTATTTTAGTTAGGGTTTCAATTATTTGTTGAAAACTTTCAACTTATATAAAAAAAGAGTCGAAAAAAAGTTCGAACAAAAGTTCAAAAAAAAGTCTGAAAAACGAAAAAAAAAGGTCTAAAAAAGAGTAGAACAAATAAATCCAAAAAAAGGTCAAAAAAGTCTGAAAAATTCAAAAAAAATTTGGAAAAAAATTTCTGATTTCTCATACTTGTTACTTGATTGAGGTTCGTTTGAATCAACCGTGACAAATAGTTTCAAAATTTTTCAAATTTGCTAGCTTGTTATTGGCTAGTAGTTTGGGTTGCTTGTTTCTTGTTACTCGATCTACAATTGGAAACATTGATTTGATGAAGTCGTGGTTCTGATTGTAACTTGGATTTTAGAGATTATTGAGTGGTAAAAGGCAAGAGTGTGTGAGCTTATTTGAGAGAGTCATTGCCATGACTTAAACACAAGGGGAGTAACAAATTCTTGAGTAAAACACGTGAGGGAGTGTGTGAGGTTGTTTATCACTAACTTTGTTTTGCAGGTATATCATTTTATTTACAATGTCACAGGGAGGCAGTAATGATGACAACTAAGGGGGAGATGCAAATATCGCTTTCACTTTGAGAGCCATGCAACAACAATTTGAGAGGTTCAATCTATCCTTAAATGAGGTTAGGAGATAAATGGATGAGCTCAGACAAGTGAGTAGCCTTCTCTCAAAAATTGGCCTACAGTTAAAAGATTGGAATCCAAATCAGGCACATAGAGAACATCTGTAATGCTGCAATTATTCACCTTAACAACCCCTTTTCCTTGTGTTTGACAAATCGTTCCATCTGCTGTCTTAATTCTCGTTTTAATTGACTTATCCAAATTGATAAAGGCCTCTAAATTTGTAGTTATGTGTTTACTGCAGCCACTATCCATATACCACACACTAGAAGCACACTCTTTAGTAGCAAAGCAAGCAAGAAATAAGCTTTCACATTCATCTTTATCTTCTTGCTTAACTAAACTTGCCTGGTTTCCCTTCTGCCAGCAAAACTTTGCTATATGGATAGGCTTCCCGCAATTATAACATGTAAATTTGTGAGTACGAGTTTCACCTTTCTCATTGGTTGTAGTATGACTTTGGTTCTGATTACCAACTCTTCCACCTCCTCTATGGCCTCTTCCACCTCTTCTTCCACAAGAAGAATACCCACCACAACTGCTTTGACCACTGCTAGTACATTCACCATCTTTGGACAACTGTAGTTTGGTGTGAAAGGCCTTCTCTACAGTTCCTTCTTCATATCTATTATGTCTGCCTTTATGAGATTGTAAAGATCCCAACAATTCATCAATAGATAGGTGTCTGTCTTTATGAGATTGCAAAGATCCCAACAATTCATCAATAGATAGGACTCTTAAGTCCTTTGATTCTTCAATGGCAGCCACGACAGACTCATACTTTCTAGGCAAGCTCTGCAAAATTTTTTCAACAACCTTTTGATCGGACAACTGCTCACCGTACTTTCTCATCTGATTCACAACTTCCATGACTTTGTTGAAATACTCATGTATGGATTCACCATCTTTCATAAAGAAGCAATCAAATTTCCTATGAAGCGTCTGAAGTTTGACTGTAAGCACCCTCCCTGTGCCTTGATAACTATTCTAGAGTATTTCCCATGCTTCTTTTGCTCTTGTTGCTGCTGAAATTCGAGGAAAAATGGCATCATCTACAACTTGTTGAATGAAGAAAAGGACTTTGGCGTCTTTCTTTCGCATCTCTCTAAGAATTTCAGCTGATGCACCTTCATCGTAGCCACTTTCCAGTAAATCCCATAATTCTTGAGAAAGAAACAAAGTTTTCATCTTGATGCTCCATATGTCATTGTTGTGACCTTGAAGAATTGGTACTGATGGTTGTAAGAGATTGACTCCTGCAGTGTTGTTGGCCATCTGTATTGAACCTTGCTCTGATACCAGATGTTAAATTTGAGCAGGTGTTAAACAAAAACAAAAGTTAAAGAAAAGCAAAAATAGAGAAGTCTACAGAGACAATATAACAAGCAAGTGGAAGGCACAAAATGTGGAGATTTGAAGACACTAACTTTATTTATCTGAAACTGTTTAAATACAAGTACAATCTCAACTAATCCCAAATTATAAGGAAATTAACAAATCACGTTAACAAGATAATAGGAAAATAATAACAACTATTGACTTATTAAACTAAAAAAACATGACTAATAAAAAACGGTGGTGAAAGTGCAGCAAAGATATTTTGCATTAGCCACTGACATGTTAATCATCTCACCACTTTTCTTCTCAGTTTCCTTCGCGCAATTTTTCTATGATGTTTGCACAAGTAAATTAGGCAATGCGTAAAATCCGTAAACAGTAATTCTGATATTGTTTCCTTGCTTTTCCAGTATTAGCGGGGACTTCTTATTTTAACACATTAGCTACACATGCCAGACCAACAAACCTTCTATAGTCTTTGGTGCTAATGATGTGAGAGGTCCCAAAATTTTCAGGTTGGTTTGGGATTTGTAATAACTGAAGCAAAACTCTCCAATAATAAAACTTATTTGTGGAAGCTGTTACAGAAGTGCGAAGACCACATTGTCATGACTTGTCAAGGAAGCATTCGGAGGTAGAAACTGGATGATCGTGCAATCTTGCATTAAGTGTACATTATCTTGCATACCTCATTTTTTTCAGATTTCGTAGGAAAAGGAATGAAATAAATGAAACAATTCTTTTTCTTTTAGCCTTATTCTTTGTTGAGATTGATTTGTGATCAGGATTCTATGCATTTCCCTTATGTTTTGAGGAAACGATTAGTTTTCTAGTGCACTATCCTTCCTCATTATCAACCACCAATAGCAGCTACCAGCAAAGAATAAATGAGAATTGTGGTCCTGATAAGTACTGTGATCCTTTTTTAATGCTTGCTTGGCCTCTACCTCCCCTAATCATCGTCATAGCAGATATCATCTGTAACAGGATCCTCATTTGCCTTACTTGTCGTCCTTGGGAATGAAACATGGTATGACGAAACTTGCAACCCATATACATGAACAAGTAGCATGTCTACCAACCATAAAAACATCATCACCATCCTCAAAGAACAACGTACAGCCATTTTCAGTAATAATTTAATTGCATGAAGTTCAATATAACGTGGGAAAAGTATGGTCGTGACTATGGATCATGTTCCAATATCCTTTGGGGTCACATGGAGATGCTGTCATGATTATGTTTAGAACCATGCATGGCTATATGTTTATGGTAAAATTTTGAAGTCTAACTACAGGATAACTTGCTAAACCGTGTGTGACTTGGTGTTATAAAGCCAATGCCTCACAATGGTGTGTGTACAGTATATAGCACTTAATCAACTTGTCATTTCTTGTGCATGTCTCTGTTACCTGTGTCTTCTAATTTGTTGTCAGTTTTGACAATCATTTTCATGGATAACATCAAGCAATTATTCCTTTTGCTTCTTTCTGGATTCTCTTTAATTTGATGACAATAATTCACAAACTTTGAATAAAGTAAGATTTCATAACTAAATACCATCTTATATGGCAATAGTAAATAATGAAACTTCTAAATGATATTAACAAAAAAGAGAATATTATTTTTTACCAACAAGATTTTTGGAAAATATAAATGTTCATATAATTGTTTCGTTCAGCATAAAATTTATTTAGGAAGTAAAGTTTATTAGACAGAGAAATATAACTTTTTCATTAAAAAATCAATAGATGAGGATTTTTTCCTCAATTACTACCGTCATTGTGGACCCAAATTATTAAATCAAATCTTTAATTATTTGTTTGCTTCACTATAAAATTTGTAACATAAGTAAAATCTACTAAATGAGAAAACACAATTTTTCATAAACAAATACAATGAATGAAGAATTTTTTGTTAGCCAATTTAACATATAGTCACAATTATATACGTTAGAATAACATATAAACTAAATGTGGAAAAAATGAAATAAACCATTGATGCTTTTGCTTGGAGATTTTGTGTTTTAGAATTCTTTTAAGCTCTCAGTTTCCAATTTGATGATGTATTTTTTTCATATGAGAAAAGAAGCTTAGGGACCCTAAAAGTCTACAAGAAAAACATATATCAATGTGCTCCCATCAAGCACATTATCAGTTACCACAAAAACAGGACATTCGTACTTATTAACTATATAATGTTGGACTATTTAATACTAAAATATGAAAAAATACCCACATTCTCCACTTGGTTGTCCATAAGTTTAACTTGGTATCAAATGCTAATCCGATCTAAATATAATTTATGAATCATGGCCATAAGTCTTCTAATAGTTGAGTATTATTTTCAATGTATTACAATATATTATTATTTATCAATCCAAATGTGGTAACATTACTTAACGAATAAACCTTACGTTTATTCCAAGTCCAAAATAATTAATTTTCTCTAACTTCAATAATGTGTACCATAAAATGATAAAATATTATAAGAGTTTCACGAAAACAACATTGTCCATACAATGAAAACTATACAATGGAACCCAATCTCATTATAACAACATGATCTTTGAACTTCATTGGTGGCATGCCTTTTATCAAACAATCAACTATTAATTCAATGCTAACGTGTTTAATGACCATTTTCTTTTCCTTAACACTTTTTTTTATAGAAAAAACTTAATGTTGATTTGTTTACTCTAACTACCACTCTTGTTGTTTTTAGCCAGAAAAATAGTAACTTAATTGTCAAAATATATCCTTAATAGCTTAGAAATGGAATTAATGAGTCTAAGCCCATTTATGAAACTCCTTAGCCATACACCATGTGATATAACCTCAAAACAAGAAACAAATTCAGCCTCTATGGTGGAAGTAGCAGTCAAAGACTGCTTAGCTCTCCTCTAAGAAATGGCTCCATAATATAAATTGATGTTGATTTCTGTGAATCAACACACCCATCAAATATGAATTTGAGTACCTATTACTTCTAAATTATCAATTGTCTGTACATAAACATGTAATCTTTGGTCCCTTGAAGATATCTCAATACTTTCTTTGTAGCTCTTTAGTGATCTAATATTGAGTCACTCTGATATTAGCCTAACATTCTGACAACAAATGTAATGTTAGGTCTTGTACAAACTTGAGCATACATTAGGCTTATGTTTGTAGAAGCATATGAAATGTTTTTCATTTATCCCCTTTCAAAATTATTTTTTTGGGCATTGGTCTGAATTGAACCTGTAGGCTTTCATAATGGGAACTATCATTAGTGAACAATCTTTTATTTGAAATCTCTCTAAAGCTTCATTAATATAGGTTTCTTGAGACAAACCTAAAATACCACAGAATCTATCTCAGTGGATCTTAATGCTAATGACATAAGATGCATCACTCATATCTTTTATTTCAAAATTCTTAAAGAAAAATTGTTTGATGTTATATTACATACCCCTATCATTGATTGCAAGTAATATGTCATCCATATATAATACAAGAATACATTGACCTGTGATATTTTCTTCAAACCAAATGATGAGATAATATCATGAAATTTCAAATATCACTGACGGGATGTTTGTTTCAATCCATATATAGATCTTTTAAGATTACAAATCAAAATTCCTATAATTATTAGAGGAGAATCCTTCTGGTTGTTTCATAGACATAATGATAATCTGCTTCACGTTGAACATTTATACAAATATAAGTTAAATGCATAATAAATAAGAATATAAGCTTCAATTCAGCTGAGGGAAGAAAATGAAATACCTCTAGTTATTGATGTTTTTGCTTGGAGGGTTTGTGTTTTAGAATTATTCTAAGCTCTCATTTACCAATTGGATGGTGTATTTTTTCAAAAGAGAAAAAAACCTTAGGGATCTCAAAAGTCTGCAAGAAAAACATATATCAAAGTGCTTCCATCAAGCACATTGTGAGTTACCACAAAAATAGGACATTCATACCCACTAACTACATAATGTTGGACCATTTAATACTAGAATATGAAAAATCACATTTTTTTCTTAAATGTAGACTAAATTTATTTATAATAATAAATGATCTTTTCTACTAAAATTAAACAATATGATTTAAGAACTTAAATTTATATTTTCTCCACACCAAATTCCTATCTCTTGAAATTGTCTAAACAGTAAAAAGATTAATGATTAAAAATTATGTGATATTACAATCTTTATCACTTAAGTGGTAGTTAATAATTAAATGTTAAGGCAATACATTTGCTCTTGATAGAGCTAATCTAGTAGTGTTGAAGTGTACATCAAAAACAAGGGCAAATTACCAATACCCCTTTTGTTGATACTGAATGTATCATGCAGTATCAATAGGAAAACATTCAAACCTGTGAGGGTTGAAGGTTACTTCAAAGAATTGCGAAATAAAACATGTTTCAAGGAAATTAAATAAAGTACGCATGCAAATATATATATATGTATGTATATATATGTAACCAGACCTTATGTTCAGAGGATCCCAAATACAAACATGCATTCTTAAATGTATATGAAAAAGAAGGAACAGGATTCAAGGAAATTAAATAAAGTACGCATGCGAATATATATATATATATATACTTGGAATGCTCAAGGGATTTAAACAGGGTTTAGTTTAAACGGAAACAGTTGGGAAGCATTTATAACTTTTAGTAACGCGCTTTTACAATGATACCAATAGAAGCCACATTTAAGACCCCTCAACCGTACATATGCTCATTCTATGGCTAGCTCTCTCCATCCTTACAGCTTTTCACATCTTTTATACTTCTAATTTTTAAGGTTGTCTGTGTTTATATTATTCCTTAAACAGAATGAAGGGGACCATTGCCGCTTAGTTGCATGGTTGAGTACTCCACCGTGTTTTGAGAGGCCCCACGAAAGTGTCAAGTCCCATGCAAGAGTTTTGCCTATATATTGCTGCTTGGACCTCATTTATCTTCATAAGTCATTTTAGCTCAAAAAGTTGAGAAAATATGACTGCTTTTAAGTTGATTGTTCTTTGGTTCTTGAGTGTCCTACTAGTAGCATGCAACACGAATGCGAGGAAACTTCTGAATGATCAAAGGGCTGCTTTCCATGAAGATGAAAAGCATTTGATTCATTATGAGCAGAAGAATTTGATCGGTGGTGGCATAGGTCCTGGAATTGGAGGAGCGTTGGGAGGAGGAGCTGGTGCTGGTGCTGGCTTTGGTGGTGGTGCCGGAGGAGGAGTTGGAGCAGGCATTGGCGGTGGTGGATTTGGAGGGCTTGGAGGGGGAGGTGGCGGTGGTGCTGGCATTGGTTTCGGCGGCGGTGGCGGTGGCGGCATTGGTGTTGGTGGCGGAGGCGGTGCTGGTGCTGGTGCTGGTGCTGGCATTGGTTTTGGTGGGGGTGGAGGTGCTGGCATTGGTGTTGGTGGTGGTGCCGGTGCTGGAGGAGGGATTGGCGGAGGCATAGGTGCTGGAGGGGGGATTGGCGGAGGTATAGGTGCTGGAGGAGGGATTGGCGGAGGTATAGGTGCTGGAGGAGGGATTGGTGGAGGTGCTGGAGCGGGGGGAGGGATTGGTGGTGGTATAGGTGGAGGAGTCGGAGGTAGGGTTGGTGGGGGTATAGGTGGTGGAGCTGGAGGAGGGATTGGTGCCGGAGTTGGGTGGGGTGGAGGAGGAGGTTTGGGTGGCGGTGGTGCAGTCGGAGGTGGATTGCCTTGAAGGTTACAAAAGGGTATAAATGTTGCAAAATTCACGCAATGGAAGACCAAATGACCCGTGAACGTTGTGTTTTAGGTTTCTGATGAGGCTAAAAGGCCATTTTTATTCAGTTCAAGTTGGATCCATCATGTTCCTCACGATGGTAAGTCCAGAAATAAGTTTTCTACTATTAGTAAAGCTTTACTCATGTTAGAAAAGCTTCATCTATACAAATTAATGCAGTTCTACAAGTTTATATGGAGGAGATCATACGAGTCTTTAACAGAAAACTGGAAAACTTAGATAAACAAGTCAAGAACTAAGTAATGGTAAAAAGGAAGCTTAACAACACGCAAAACATCTAATGATCATCAGCTAATCATTGGAATTTTGGTCACTAGTATATATACTTAATTATCAGTCATGAAAAGCTTCTTAGGTAGGCGGCTTGTGATTGTAACAGTAATGAGAAAAAAATTAACACTTATGGTTACTTTACAGTTCCAAAATGTGTTCAACAGCTGCACTGTAATGTAACGGCAGTAACTTGAATCTTAATATTTAATGTCATTAATACTATTCCTCTGCTAGCAAGAATGTGCGCATTTAGACGAGTTGAAGATGATAAATATACACATTGGACCCAAACCACTCTCTAGCTAGCTAGTCTTAAAAACAACAGAGGAGTTTCAAAGTGGTTTATAAATGAAACGATACATGCTATTGTAATATCCAATTTCAAACTCACGTCTAAAAAGGCAAATTTGGAGATCAATTTGTATATATGCTCGATGATCCAAATACATGCTAACATTTTTATTAATACTGATATTTTACTATTTACTACGATTTGATCCTAGTTATAATCTAAAAATGTTTAAATATATTAATGAAAATATGTTAATTATATTTCACAACTTATAAATGTTCGATGTATAATGATGTATTTGTTATACTCGCTTAGTAAAACATACAATGCTAGTTATGATCCAATTAAATAATGATAAACTAACAGTCCATGACAAATTTGTCAGTTGCTTCTTTGTAATCATAAGGTTACAGGTTTAAACCACAAAAATAGTCTCAGAAACTTTGTGTATTTAATACATTGACTTTTTTAATAGCCTAATATAGATCGCAAAAATAATTTTGGCGGAGGGGAATTTCACAAACACATGGATATATTTGTCTAAAAGTATAAAATAAACTCATTTTAAGGATAAAAACAAAATTACTGAATAGGGATTTGATATGTTTAAAAAGCCTTTTATGGTATAAATTTTGATAATGTTGCGCTTAATAAGCTCAAGCCACTAGTGTCCTTAGCTTTGCCTGGGATATGAAGTATTAACATTATTTTTGTGTTAACCAAATATGGTTGGTGTGAGTGGTTCAACACTCTCATCCCTTAACCAGAGCTCTCGAGTTTGACTCCTAAGAATGGAGAAATTTGTTTGCCTAGCACTTTACCCTTTACGGGCTGACCCGATGCGAATGGAGACTAGTCTGAGTGTGAATAACTTAAAGGCGTCTTTCCATAATTAGGACCCTCATAGGACAACAAAAAACATTATTTTCGTGTTTGATTAAGTCCTTTGTTACCAATTTCTTCATTTTTTTCAAAGTAGGAAATCATAATTAAGCGTAACGTAAAACTTTAATCATTTTGGTATTTATATTGAATATTATATATATATATAATGTAAAGTTTTCTTCAAATTTGAAATATAATAAGAAATGAAGCTTAGTCTGCTTATTGGGAAAAAAAAAAAAGAATGGTATCCGATAATATGGAATAATATCTTTCGCTATTTTAAATAGCTTTTCTTTTACTAAAAGTAATAATCTTTATTACATGCTTCAAAGTAAGTTCCTTCACTTGACGTTTGAACAAATACCATGTTTGCCTTGATTATCTCATCAATCTTCCATTATCCATTTATAACAATCTCTTCGAAATTAACATTAACCGAGATTACATGAAAGAAGATGTTCATATTGTGCTCAACAATAACCTTCATCTTCAAAACCATTGTAGGGTATTTATGTAATGTTCAATGGCTTCTAGAAGGTCTCTGCAAACTAGAAAACAATGACAAGAAAATATTAGGGGCTGTTTGTTTTTGTTTCTTTCGTCCGTTTTTTGTTGCCGTTTTTGTAAAAAGAAAAACAAGTAAGTAAAATGTGTTTAGTTTACTCTGTTGTGATTTTTTGTTTCTGAAAATAA
>JANZLH020404047.1:0-10264 GCA_026770325.2 Erythroxylum fimbriatum
TCTCTATTGGCTGTTTAGGTTTGAGTCTTCATACCGACACCTGGATCCTGGCTTCGGGAAGGTCCCGGTAACAAAAAAATTTTATTTTCCGCACCTGGTACATGTGATGTCCCTCCCGGGATTTTCCTACAGTAGGAAATTTGATATTATACTTTTCTCAATTTCGACTGCTCTTAGAGTCGGATCTTGGTTTTCAAAAAGCATGATAAACTGTTATTATTTTTTCCCAACATACTTGATATACTTAAGAACGTGTCATTTCAGTAATTGCAAAATTTGAAATGCTCCGCTCCCTATGTAAATCATTGTCCATCTTGAGACCTTGAAGGAAAAGCAAGATCAAAGACTAGGTGGTTTGAGATCCTACGGTTCATTTTTAAATTGTAATCATGTTTGGATTGTTGACTCATAGAAATACATTTTGTTTAAGGTTTCTAAAGGACTACTTTCAGATTTAGATATTCATTCCTTTGATTTTGGTTTCCAAATGCATGCTATAGTATGTCGATTTTGTCTCAAAACATATTATATTTAAGGAAGTGTCACTTTGGTAATTTTCCTTCAGAGTCAGTCAATGTCCCACTTGAGACCTCAAATGAAATGCAATGTCAACGACTTGTTGCTTTTAAACCTTATAGCTTAATCGTAAACTGTAATGGTGTTTAGACCATTGAGTTCTAGAAGGATGTTAGAAATATGATATTACATTTTGTTTAAGGTCTCAAATTCGACTGCTCTTAGATTCAGATGTTGCTTTTTAAAAAGCATGATAAATTGTCATTATTTTGTCCCAAAATGCTTAACATATTTAAGTATGTGTCATTTTAGTAATTGCAAAATTTGCAGTGCTCCTCGATGTAAATCATTATCACTCTTGAGGTCTTAAAGAAAATGTAAGATTGAGACCTAGGTGGTCTGAGATTCTACGGTTCATTTTTAAACTATAATCATGTTTGGATCATTGACTCACAGAAATAAGTGAGAAACTGATTTTTTATTTCTTTTAAGGTTTCTAAAGGACTACTTTCGGATTTAGATATTGATTTCTTTGATTTTGGTTTTCTAATGCATGCTATAGTATCCTGATTTTGTTTGAAAAATCATATTATATTTATGTAAGTGCCATTTTGGTAATTGTGCTTTGAAGTAAATTAATGTCCCACTTGAGACCTGAAAAAAATTGCAACGTCAACGGCTTGTTGCTTTTAAACCTTACAACTTTATTATAAACTATAATGGTGTTTCGACTGTTGGGTTCTAGAAGGATGTCGGAAATTTGATATTACGATTTGCCAAAGTTCTCAAAGTCGACTACTCTTAGATTTGGATGTTGGTTTTCAAAAAGCATTATAAACTTTCATTCTTTTTTCCCAGATTGCATATTATATTGAAGGATGTGTCATTCAGTAACTGCAAGATTTAAAATGCTCATTGATGTAAATCATTGTGCCCCTTCAAATCTTAAAGGAAATGCATGATCAAGGCTTAGGTGGTTTGAGATCCTACGGTTCATTTTTAAAATGTAATCATGTTTGGATCATTGAATCACAGAAATAAGTGAGAAATTTGATTTTTCATTTCGTTTAAGGTTTCTAAAGGACTACTTTCGGATTTAGATATTGACTCTTTTGATTTTGGTTTCCAAATACACGCTATAGTATCCTGATTTTGTCTCACAAAACATATTTTATTTAAGGAAGTGTCATTTTGGAAATTGTACTTCAAAGTCAATCAATGTCCCACTTGAGACCTCAAACGAAATGCAATGTCAATGACTTGTTGCTTTTAAACCTTATAGCTCAATCGTAAACTGTAATAGTGTTTGGATCAATGAGTTTTGGAAGGATGTCGGAAATCTGATATTACATTTTGTTTAAGGTCCCAAATTTGACTTTTGGCACCCCATTCTCACAGGACATATACCTGACATTCTGAAGGATGTCCAAGTACGTATTCCATAAGGGTGGCATGCTAGAGCAGTCATATTACTAACTTAATCATGGTATCATCATTTAAAATGTAATTATCACAATATTTAAAAACTCAATTCCTCATTTTCATTTCATAAAACCGAATATGTACATTGTAGCTTTACAATAACATCCATATATATACATTATCAAAAACTAATCATAGTTTACATCTCTGTATACAGAACATGCTACATATATGAGGAATTATACAATTTTATCTAGATCCTTCAGTTTCAGCTGGTCGATTTTTAAGTCATCCATGTCCGTTTAACGGACATACACTGGGCAAAGGGGTACAAACTCCTTTCAAAGCCTCTCCAATGCTTCCAACTTCCATCCTAACACCATATACACTTCTAATCTCCCCAAATTCAACCCTTCAAGTGTAAAACAACTTCATAACCATTCAACATCATCACTTGTAATGCTCATAACTCACAACCTCAATATCCAAATTCATCACACAAGCTTCCCAACACAAACATGTTATTCTAACACAAGCAACATTTGACAATCTCAACAATTAGACTATACACATCCAACATATTCAAACTTTGAAAATCACATGATCATACAAAATGGAACTTTTCAAGGCCTCATTTCATTTCCAAATCAAAATGAAGTTCATACAAAGCTTTCATTCATAGCTTTAATTACATATTGATATTTCATCAATGCTTTAACACAAGTACAAAATACATTTGATTCTTAATGTTCAATATGCTACTAAAGCTATCCAAAAGTCTAATTACTAACTTAATACAAAAGCTAACTCTCTCGCAATTGATCCAAATGCCTTGCAAGGATTTACCGGTCTTCTCGATCTGCACCTAAGGAGTGGAAAAAATTAGGTTGAGCTCCACAGCTCAGTGGCTAAAATATTTATAGCCATTGGCGTTGAGCCACACAAGAAACCATACACATATATATAACATGCATATAGACATATACATCACAATGAGAATTTACATTCACATTTCATGTCACATTGCATAATTCATAACATCATCACATATTGGATGTAATTCAATTTAAAACATGGCTTAACACATCAAAATGCAATGCACAATCAATTGGCTCGAGGGTTCCGTGAAACAAAACGGCAAAACCGAAGTTTACACCGTGAACGAAACTAAGAAACAATTCCTCTCTCGCCCAAACACAATCAATTCCATAATTCAATTCAAATGTTTATATACAAAATGTCATGATTCAATTCAATGGCATAACAATCATATCAAATGTCAAGCATTCATCAATGCAAAACATGGCATAAACACCATTCAATCATTTATCGCAATGGTATCCATCATAGTGAAATATCAATATGTCAACAATTCAAACAAGTCATTTCGCACATAAAACACAAGCAATGCATTTTTACTCATTACACAACAACTATAAATAAATTACCCACCTTATACTCTTGAAAATCCAAATTCAATGGCCTCCTTCCTCTTACCCTTGAATAGACTCTCGATTTCCTAAACACAAACAACATTTCTATTCAATTTCAACTCAAATGGGACTTTCCCCCAAATTCCAAAATCACAACATAAACCCTAATCAAGCTTCAATCTAACCTACCCATGGTTCATATAGGTTAGAAAACTCCAAACCTAGCTTAGAAACCCAAAACCCCTATTGATTTCTCAATCATCTTCTTCCTCCAACCATTCCTAGCACAACCCCCTTTTCTCTCTCTAGGATTTCTCACCCAACAAAACCCTAACCCATTTCTTTACCGAAGCATAAAGAAGATGAAGAAAATACCTTGAAAACCTTGATTCCTTCTCCTTTCCTCGAATTTCCTTCCTTTTTCCCTTGGATTTTCGATTTTCTTCTATTTCTCTCTCTCCCTCACGATTTCTTGTTCTTTTCTTCTCCTCCTTGGACAGCCCACGACACTCCCCTTGTTTCCCCTAATTTTGCCCTTTTGTTTTGCTCTTTATCTTCCCATTTTGCCCTCACTTACCTTTGTTCTTCCAAAAATACCCTCATTTTGTCTTACATGCTCTACACTTCCATTTAATTCACTTACATTACATTAATCTCCCTTTACCTAACACTTCATTTAAATCTCAATTTCTGCTTCTTCCCATCAAATTCTAATTAAGGACCAATACTAACACACACAAAAAATAACCGCAAAACAAGTATAAATAACTATTTAATCAATTCATGCAAATCAAAAAAATCAAGGTTCAACATGCCTTGTTTGTCAGTTGAATAAGCCAAAAAGAAAGAAGGAAGCCGGTTTACTACAACCCTTATCCATCCCCGAGAGACCATAGATGTGGATTTCTGTAACATCTCATTATCTCGTGTTAGGGGCTAAAACCCTATAATAGAGTTCATGAGAGTTTATTGAGAAGTTAGAAAGTGCATTTCATGCTCATGCATAATATGGCATACATACACACGTGAATACTGATTTTTGCACATTAAAATAATTGTGCATGCATTTATTGACATTTTCTAGGTATAATTGATTTATAAATGTGATTATATTGAGAATTATGATTTTTATGTGTTGAAAATTGATTTGGAGAGTATATGTATTGATTTAGAATTTTTGTTAATTTGGAGAGTACATGTATTGATTTAGAATTTTTGGTAAAATTTGGAAAATTTGGAAAATTTCTGAAATTTTCCGTAGTCACTTGCCAAGCCAAGCCTTTAAACTCACGATTCTTTTCACTTGAAAGACTAAGTTATTGTTTTGTTCTTGCCATCCTCTTCTTCTCCTTCGTGACTATCTTCACCTTCTTTATGAATTTTGTTGCCCACCTCCACCAACGTTGAACCTAACTCTCTCATCTATTAATTGCTACTTCCATCTAGTCGTCTCTTTCATTTTCCACAAGAAAACCTAACTTAATACACCTCCATGATGACCATGAGATGCATGGAAAATTAGGGATTCTTGGTGTTCTTAAAGAGTTTGAAGAATTTGAAGCTAAATCAAGTAAGTTATGCCTTAATCATTATAGGTAGTGTTAAATGAAACTAATATGATGAGTAATTTGAGATTGATGACTTAATCGTGAAATTTGTATGTGTGAGTCGTGAGTCATGAAATGAATACATTGATGTATTGCTTTTACATTTATGATGATTAATGATTCATAAATTGATGTAGAGATGATTTAGTGTTAGAATGAATCCTAATAGGATGTAGAAAGGAGTGTAGTAAATAGATTAATGAATAAATATTGTCATGTTCTGTTTTTGATGAATAAAAATGTAGATCATTGGTTGTTTTAGAAATAGATTGGATTGAGTATTGAAGTAAGAAAAGGAAATTATAGTCTCTTAAAAAGAGAAGAACTAGGATGAAAGTTTAGAGACAAACTGATAACGATGTTTAAAATGTGTTGGAATATGTTAGCTATAACAATTCCACTGGATATGCATCTGTAATTTAGCCATAACTTGATCTGTAGATATCCAAATGAGATAATTCTTAATTTGGATTAACGAAGAGACATATGGCTACATTTTTTATGAAGACATAGAATTCAAATTCTATCTTTAAAAGTTTCAAAATATGACTTGAAGTGGAATACTGGTGCAGTTGCAGTTTGAGAACAGTAGGTAGTTTTATGATGTCTTCAGTTGAGATGAATTAAGGTGATACTTAGGAATAAAATGAAGGTGAAAAAACTGAAGTAGAACATGTGCAGAAAATTTATGATGAAATTGTATAAGAATATGTTCTATTTTGGTGGTTATGATCAAGCATGGATTTTGATTTGTGTATAGATGATACTGAACTAAAATTGAGGTATACATGAAGAAGTTATCAACTTGAAATGACGACTGTTGAATATGAATTGTTTGATACTTATGAATGAGATATGTTATGAAAAAATGATAAGATTTCATGAATGATGAGTTTTAGTTGAAAATGATGAATCAAATGGGTTGAGGTTAAGAGTTTAATGAAATCAATTTAGTGGTTGAATTGGTATGAAATGAAGTTGCATTAGAGGAGGTGAACTCGGGAAGATTTGGAGTGCAAATGATGTTAGAATATATGTAGAAACCATTGAAAATGCTCCTGAGGGAGATGTGCTTCTCTTATGTCCGCTGGACGGACTTTCTCGGGTCTCAAAAACTTCTAATCCCCGTTCATATCCTTTTGGAGGGACGTAAGTTCGTTGAGCGAACATCCTCGGGACACTTACAAAAAATTGCAAATTTGAACCTTTAGACAGCAAAATCTCTCTTCAGGTTCTTCACAGAAGTTGTAGAACTCAAAGTCCTCTTCAAAAACGTTCTAGAATGATATTAATCTGACATTCACAACAAAAGTTATATCTTTTGTCCCAAGATCATGTGTATATATAAAGTATTGACTTATTAATGTTTCCTGTGAGATATTTAAGCTTGAGTGTGATCTTGAATGAGCCTAATTGATGATGGATTGAGCGATTAAAATAAGGGAAGTGTATTAGGTATTTAAGGAATGATTTAAAGATCATGTTAATCGGTTATGAGACGCATATTAAGGAAATGTACCCGAGATTGTCATTGAACATGCATTGTACATAATGTATATACATATATCTGCATAAATGAATACTTATAATTGTGCAAAGTTGTGATTTGTATAAATGTGTATGTATTACATGATTTAGAAGAGCATATTGAGCGACAACATCCAGAAGTTGCCAGAACTTGGAGACAATAGTTTTCTGGAGCAAACTGTGAGTAAACTAGACGGTCTCACTTAATTAATTATTGTTTTAAATTATGTATTGAATTATTTTGTAAATTGATTGTGTTAATTCCAGACTTTGAAAGTCTGAGGCGTTTGTTGTATGAATCATATATATTAGAAGTACTCCTTGTATGTGAATCTGACTGAAATAAATGTACTCAACATTTTTTGTTGGGCCCCGATTCGTCATAAGCATGTGTAACTTATTTTGAGGATTTTAATTTGATTAATTGTAATTTGGTTGGAAGAAATTGAGGACTTTATTGTGTAGGTTTTGATTATTAAATGAAGGGATTAAGTGATATCCGATTTGTTGATAAATTATTATTTTGTGATATATTGTTAGTAAAAAAAAATTATATGAATTGAGAGTTTTATGAGTTATTGGAATTTAATTAGAATAAGATGGTATTGGTTTTTAAAGATGGGCCTTGTAATTATTTTTATATTAAGGACTGAAGAAGAATTGGGCACTTATTTTGAGGTTTAGATAAATAAATCCTCTTTGAATAATTTGGGATTTTAGTGCTTAAGTAAGAACTATTAATTGAAGGAATTGAGTTAAATTAGAATTTAATTTTGGTACTAGACTTGAAAAGAATAAAAGATGGTGTTAGGATAAATTTGGATGATGATATATGGTTATATACCTTTTAGCCCTCTTAATGGTCTTTTAAATAAAGATGGAAGAAAGCCTTTGGGCTAGTGCCCAAGTAGGTGGATAAGTAAGGGAATGAAATGAACTATGGGCTAGGATCCATTAGGTAGCATTTAAATGAAGAAGGAAGGAATTGGGTAAAATTAAAAGAAGGAGGCTTGGGAAGGTTTTTCAATGGAGGCCTATGACTTGTTAGGTCATTAGTTAAATTAGAAGGTTGTTTGCTAAAGACAAAAGCAAGGGAGAAGATTAAAAGAGGAAGCCCATTAGAGGCCCATGAAATTAGGAGGGAAAGATAGACATTTGGGAAAGTTTAAATGGTAAGGAGGGAAAATGGCTTTTGGACTTGTAGTTTTGGGCTAGGTATTAGGTTAAGGTATTAGATGAGTTAGTGAAATAAAAGATGAAACTTAAGGAGGCTTGTAGGAGAAGTCCACGAAAATGATAGTAAAATGGAAGGACAAAACAAAATGAAAGGAGAGCATGAAGAAGTGTAGTCGTATGGCATGTGTTGGTGGACGAAAAATCAAAGAAGAGTAAGTGAGGTGTTGTCGTTTAGCTATAGGTTAAGTTAGAAAGTTTGTGTCTTAAGTTAGTCTCTAGAACATCACCGAAACTCCTAGAGAAAGAAGAGAGCTTGATTTGTTTAAAGAAGAGAAAGAAGGTGTCAGCCATAAAAGAGGAAGAAGAGAAGTAGGGTTTTCATACTTGAAGAAGGTTAGTTCACGTGTTCTCTGGAAGAAGAAAAGGAAAAGAAAGAGATCTCCATCTTTAGAAGCAAAGAGAAGAAGTCGTGGGTCACTCCATAGGTAAGGGTTTTCGAAAGTTTTTGGTTATGTTGTTAGGATTTTCTCTTCTTTGTTTCAAATAGATGGTTAGAAGCATAAGAAGAAGGTAAGAAGAGGAAGAGAAGAAAAAATCAGATTTGTCTGAATTAGGGTTGTCGAAATTCATGGATTGATTGGTGAGAGTTTTGTTTTTCATGCTTTAAATGGATGATTGAAAGAGATTTTAGAGAAAGAATGAGAAAGGAAAGAGTTTCCTATCATTAGACACTAGTAGGGTGATTGCCGTGGGTGTCCTAGGGGAAGAAGAAGTTGGAATTTCATGACTTTAGTGTTAAGGTTTGTTTAATGGTGGTTTGGAGAGTGTTTTGTGAAGGATAAATGAAAGAAGAAAAGTTAGGGAAGATTAGTGAAAAAAATCAGCATGTGTTCATGGCCTTAGGGTAAGAGAATTTCGAATCTTGTTGATTAGTTAGATAGGTTTTGATGCTAATGAGTTAGATAAGGTTAGGTTAGTTTAAATTCAAGTTTTTAGCATGCCTTAAAAAAATTCCAGCATGTGTATTATTTGGTTAATTCATGGTTTTGCTTAGAGTTTTGCTTTTCTTGCTTGAATGGTGGTTGAAGAATGAATTATGAAGAAAAAAGGAAAGAAGAGAACTTAGGGAGGCTTAGTGAAAAAAAAATCAGATTTGTGGGAGGTGTCATATTCGGATTTTATTGGTTATTTGAGTTGGGTTGTGATGCAAATGATTTAGTTAAGGGATAGGTAAAGTTAAATAGGTTTTAAACCAAGATTTCCATGTTTTTAAAATTTTCCAGCATTTGGTCTTTGGATAATTCATGGCTTGATTTGTTAGAGTTTGGTTTTTATGCTTTAAACGGATGGTTGGAAGAATTCTTGAGAGGGAATAAGAAAATCTGATTTGGTGGGTTAGGAATTTCGGCAATGCTTGGTGTTTTGTTAGGGTTTTCCTTCCTTGTTTGCAAATGATGGTTTAAGAATGATTGGGGAAGGTTAGGTTCGTCGAATTGGACGTTGTTGCATTCTTTTAAAAAATTTCAGCATGTGTGATCTTTGGTAAATTCATGGTTTTTGCTAGAAGTTTGCCTATCTTGCTTAGTTGCTTAGAAAGGGAAGTTAAAGAGGTTGTCTTTAAGAGTAAAATGGAAAAGAAGAAGGGATTTGAAAGTGGAAGCAAATCTAGCTTTTTGTGGGTTTCATATAGATAAGAAGAATGTCGAATTTTGTTGGTTATTTAGTTAAGTGTGGATGCTAATGGTTTAAATAAAGTATGGATGAGGTTATGTAATTTGAAATGCAAGTTTTCCCAAGCCTTAGAATTTTTCAGCATGTGTATCTTATGTTAAGTAGGATTTTTATGCTTTGTTTAAGGTTAAATAAGGTAATTGAAGGCATTAAAGGAAAAGAGAAATGAGAAAGGTAATGGAGGTTTAAGAAAATCAGCATTTGTGGGGTTCTTTAAAGCATGAGATTGTTGAAAAGTGTGATGCATTTGAGAAGGGTTATGATGGTTATAATTTAGGAATGGCATAGGCATAGTTAGGTAGGTTTTTAAGCATGTTTTCTATTCTTTTAAAAATTTCAGCATTGAGTCCTTTTGCTAAATTAGGATTTTATGTTTGATGAAGGTCAAGAAAGAGGAGAGGAAATTAAAGGAAAGGTCATTGGTCCGAGAATCAAGCTAAAGAAAATAAGGTGGGTGATTTCTTAATACTTGAGATAATAGGCATCTTAAAGTTTTCATAATAAAGATAAATAAATGCTTTCTAATGACTTAACATGTTTATATGAATTACTTTTTGTGAAGTTTTTCACTTGATTGTGATGTTCTTTTGAGTATGAGTTTTATGTTGGAATGATTGGTTGAATGGTTTGTGAAATGAAAATTATAAGTATTGGTGAATTTAGAAAATGATTGAATTATGTGATTTTGGAAAATTGTAATATGCATGTATGTGATATGTGATATATGGGTTTGGGTTAGGTCGCTTAAGCTGAGTCAGTGCACTGGTCTCATGTTAAAGCCTTCTCCCGGCTGCCCGCAAGTGGCTTAGGAGCTCCGAATTTCGGACTCCCCTCCGTTCACGACCTACTCAA
>JANZLH020404186.1:0-10256 GCA_026770325.2 Erythroxylum fimbriatum
GCTAAGGTGAACGAATTAAAAACACAAGGGCTAAGATGAATAATCAAGTATATCACAGGGACTGTTTTATGTGATTTACCAAACTTTTTGTTTTGGTAGAAAGACGGACAATAGGTCCATGGCGGTGAATTCATTATGATATCTCGACATGAATATGATGGCTTAAAGTAAATTAGTGTCTATTTTAACTTTTCTTGACTTGCATGCATGTGTCTAATATGAGCTTCTATATTATTTATATGTACAATACATGTGTGATAGAGATAGAGACTTTAGTCTCTATAAATGACTTTAGCTTTTTGTTTTGCCCACCCATCAATTGAATTAAGATAGACCCACCATTTCAAGGCAGATCAGATACCGTGAATCCATCACTTCACTTTTTCTGAGTTATTCAACATCTTAGACGATAATGGAAAAGGACGGTGGGTCATCCACTCCATGCTTTTACTTGTAGAAGGATTCATAAGTATGCACAATAGCTCCTCCTTTATTAGTAACCGAGATGATCAAAATTATTCATTAAAAGTTGAAGTGTTCCATCAGTTGCTTTAGAGTTGTTGGATCCTACGCCATGAATGAGTCTTGTAGTTAACGCAAGGTCACCTAAAGTTCCTTTTTTTTAAGGGAATAAAACAAAGAAAATTACAGAGCGAGTCTCAGGAAACAGAACCGAACATATCTCCTAGAAGGATGAAGAGGCACCCTATAAGTGTAGTAATTAAATGGTGGACGCCTAGATCAAAATGTGCAGCATGCAAATTATAAGAAATGAAACCAGTTGGTTGGGTTGAAAATTTTGTTTTCTTGGGTTCGTGTGCTAGCATAGCATTCATAACATCGTAATCTTCACTCACAAAAAACTGTATATCTTCCTAACAAGAGAATGGCTACACCATATTCTATAGTAACACACTTACAGCTAGGTTCATCTGGCATGAAAGGGACTAGCGATATTATTGCCAGCAAACAATCTGAATGATGACATAAGAAATAAACATAAAATGAACTTACTGGTGGACCCAAGTAAAAACGAAAGGAACTATTACTTCCAACAATTTACATCAACAAAAGGATTGAGTCAACTTTACCTCAAAACCAAATGTACAAGTAATCATGAGACTTATTTTCGGTGGCCTCTTTTCCAAGTTGTACCATCCATTATCATCTTCAAAACCAGCCCCTTGCTTGTAAGCATTACTTCCTAAATGCGTTGAACCATTAACACATTGGTAAATGAATCATAGATAAAAATTAGGTACTGATAAAATTGTCTTCCATACCCATAAATTGTCCGATCAACTCGATTTTTTGGACTACAAATACTGAAGACATTAAACTACATTTTGGGCATTCGAGTTGTTTTTTTCGAGGTCCACAGTGTAAGTTATAATTGACATTGTGTCGTGTATGCGAATTAGAGAAATTCTATACTTCATTCCTCTTTGTCATTTTTAAGTTTACTTTCTTTGATACTAAAATTGGTTGTGTTTACACCTTATATTTGTTAAAACTGAAGCCTTACTATTCTTAAAATAATTAAATTATTTTGGATAGATCCTTTCCTTATATTTTTTTGCGTGAAGAAGCTTTTCGTAACATTTTTAGTATATTTTTATTAAGTGATTTGAGTTGTCTTAAACTTCTGATAAGGCAAATACATGCAGAAGAGAGGTGAATTGTGTGTGAAAAGAAATTTAAGTTACTTTCAAATCAATAAGATCCTGCTTGAACAAAATAAATTTATAAATAGAAGGGTTCTATAAACTTTCGAAAGGATCCTGTTAAAGTTTAAAAAGAGAGGAGTCTGTTAATTTAAAAGGAGCCTGTTAACATTCAAATAGAAAGAGTCAGTTAATCGAAAAGAGCCCGCTAACATTCAAAATGATAGGAGTCTATTATTCGACAGAAGCTTGTTGACTTTTGAAAGAAACATCTTGCAATATAAAAACAAAAGGAGTCTATTGTAAAACTGAAGGAGCCTCTTGAAAATATAAACTTATAATGCGAAATTTTAAAAGTTAGGGAGAGAGAGAAAATGACACAGTAGATTGATACTAGTTCAACTTATAACGAAGCCTACGTCAAGTCCTCAAGTATCCAACTTGAGTATTTCACTATAAAAGTCAAGTAGTAATTTGACAAATCTCTTCAAACTCGCAAGTGTATATTTTTCAAGATTTTTCAACCTTCCACAGTAGTAGTATCTGCTAGCCTCCACAAACTCTCAACAAGAAGTGTAAGAAGGATTTAACAATCTCTCTTAATAGAATGATATCACTTTCTAAAGCAAAAAGAGTTTGATATAACTTTCAAGAATATTGATGTTCTAAGATATTTTGCAAGTCTCGTATCTTTCACAAATGCAGTGGCTCTTCCTTCAGTAGACATTTTCTTCAACTAGTCGTTGCTTAATCTTCAATATTATCTCTGCTGAAATCTTCGATATTTAGACGTTCTGTCAAGACATTTGGAGTTGATTATTTGAATTAGTAAAATCTTTCCAGATGTCATGGAACCATTTATAAAAATGTAAGTTTATAAGGAAGGTTCCTGCAAGAAAGAAATCAATTATTTCATAATTTTATTTCCTTTTAAGAATTATACCGTTGCTTATATAAGAAAATAAATTCAATTTGAAATTTGAAATATTATACAGTTATTGTCAAAATCGTTAATCATAAACCTTGAGCTAACAATCTCTCCCTTTTTTATGATGATAAAAAATAGTTATATTTTTAAAATTCAAATAATAATAAAGGATTTCGAAAGATACCTGTAAACTTTACTCGTAGTAATGATTAGAATGAGCCTGACTTCTAAGAACATTTCAGCAGAATATATCAATAATAACAAATTTATCATCAAGGTAATATTGAAAATATATCAGAAATTCATAGTAAGATGCATGCAAATAGTATATATTTAACTATTCTCCCACTTTGTCATTATCAAAAATAGAGGGAACATATCTAAGGCAACAAACAATATCATAAGTATGTAATTCTAGGCAAGAATAGCAACGTAGTTATTGAAGAGATTTAGAAATTTTCCTAAGTAAAATCTGTATTTCAAGAAGCTAACATGACGCCATGAAAAGCTTTATTGTTAAGACACATGTACCCTATTCTGTTAGACTAAGAGGATCCTTCTATAAAAAACAAGGGGCCTTCTAAACTATAAGGAGCCTACTAAAGGTTCGGACTAGAAGGAGCCTACCAAAAAGAAGTAACATAAAAGCATTATACAAAAATAATATTGGATAGTCTGCACATACCAAGTTCTTTTCTTAACACACAAAATCTATCTTTAGAGTGTGGCTCAGTGAAAATATCAAATACTTGATTTTCAGTATTAACATGCAAACGATCAATGATTTCTTCTAAAACATGATCTCTAAGAAAATGATGCTTGATTTCTATATGCTTAGTCCTAGAATGACGCACAGGATTTTTTGAAAGATTTATTGCACTAATATTATCACATAATATAAGAATATGATTAAAGTTCAGAGAGAAATCTTGGAGTTGATGCTTCATCCATAATATTTGAGCACAACAGCTGGCTGCTGCTATGTATTCTGCTTCAGTTGTCAAAAGCGTTATGCAATTTTGTTTCTTGCAAGACCAAGAAACTAGGCTTCCTCCAAGAAATTGACAGTAACCACTTGTGCTTTTCCTATCAACTTTATCTCCTTCATAATCTACATCACAATAGCCAATTATGTTAAAAGAATCAATTTTTTGATACCATAATCCAAAGTCTATAGTTCTGTGAAGATATCGAAAGATCCTTTTAACTACTTGAAGGTAAGGTGGTTTTCTTTTAGATTTGACTGAAAACGTGCACAAAGGCACACACTAAGCATAATATATGGTCTTGAGCTCGTAAGATATAGTAGTGACCCGATCATTCCTCTGTACTTTATCTCATTCGTAGCCTTGCCTTCTTCATCCTTATCAAGTTTAGTTCTAGTATATAGAAGTACCCATAGGTTTGACATTTTCAAAGTGGTACTTCTTGATGAGTTATTTTGTGTATTTGTCTTGGCTAATAAAGATCCCTTTTTATGTTTGTCTAATTTGTAGTTCGAGAAAGAAAGATAATTATCCCATCATGCTCATTTCAAACTCCCCTTACATTAATGCTTAGAATTCTTCACAAAAAGATTGATTAGTAGCACCAAATATTACGTCATCAACATATATTTGCACTATAAGTAAATTATTCTCCTTTTTCATAATAAATAAGGTTTTCTCTACCTTTCCTCTCTCGAAGTTATTCTCAAGCAGAAAGTTATTAACCTCTCATACCATGCTCGAGGGGCTTGGTTTAGACCATACAAGGCTTTAGTCAACTTCATCACATAGTTAGGATGGATTTCATCTTCAAAGCTTGGAGTTTGCTTAACAAAACACTTCTTTGTTAATATACCCATTTAAGAAGGCACTTTTGACATCCATTTGGAACAATTTGAAGTTTCTATAACAAGAGAAGGCTAGTAAAATTATAATCAATTCCAGACTTGTAATAGGTGCATAAGTTTCATCAAAATCAATACCTTCCTATTAATTATATCCTTAAGCTACAAGTTTAGCTTTATTTCTTACCACCTTACCATTTTCGTCAAGTTTGTTTCGAAATACCCAACGAGTTCCAATGACTAACTTGTTTTGTAGACAAGGTGTTAGATTCCAAACTTTTTTTTTGTCAAACTGATTCAGTTCATCTTTCATTACTAAAACCCAATTTTCATCAGTCAGAGCCTCTTCAACGGTCTTTGGTTCTAATTGTGAGATGAGGGCAACAAAGTTGTTTTTGAAGGATGGTATGGTTCTTAGACTTTCAGAAGGTCTCTCAGAATGTACTGATTTTTTTCTTGACCTCTCCAGTCTCTTGATGTTCTTCATTGCATAGGCTCCTACTGAGAGGAAGGAGCCTGCTGAGTCCTGGCTTCAGAGGAACCTTCTTGATCTTGTTATTCTGAGGGTACTGTAGGTGCAATCAATGTATTTTTAAGAATTAAGGGATGCTCTTCATCATCTAAATCAGTTGTCGTTGTCTAAAGTAGTGCTTCATCAAACACTATATGCATTTATTCTTCTATCTTCTTTGTTCTTTTGTTGTAAACTTTGAATCCTTTACTAGTGGTAATGTAACTTGGAAACATAGCTTCATCTGATCTCGCATTGAACTTTCTGAGGTTATCTTTCCCATGATTTAAAACAAAGCATTTTCAACGAAATGCTTGAAAGTAGGTGTCATTTGGTTTTCTTCCTTTCCACAACTCATAGGAGGTCTTTCTAGAATAGGTCTTATAAGGCACCTGTTAAATATGTAATAGGTAGTTGACAGCTTCTGCCTAGTAACCATGAGATAGACCACTTTCGCATAGCATTGTTCTGGCCATATCAACAAAAATCTTGTTCTTTCTTTCAATAACTCCAATTTGTTGAGGAGTCATTCGGTACAAAAATTGTGAGTTATACCATTTTCATCGCAGAACTTTACAAATTTTATGTTGTCAAATTCTCCTCTATGATCGCTCTGAATAGATGTGATGCAACATCCTTTTACAGTTTGAATTTTTTTGCAAAACTTCTCAACAACTTCAAAAGTATCATCCTTATTTGATAGAAAATAAACCCATGTAAATCTAGAATAATCATCTACTATAACAAAGTCATAATCTTTACCACTAAAGTTTTGAGTCCTATTAAGAATAAATAAATCCATATGCACAAGTTCAAGCAGTTGGTTAGTAGACATAATATTTTTAGGAGAGAAGCTGCTTCTGATTTTTTTTCTTTTTAAACAAGCTTCGCAAACCTAAGTATTCTCAAACTTCAGATTAGGTAGTCCTCTTACTAGCTCATTTTTGGACAATTTTGAAAAGATGCTCATGCTAGTATGTCCAAATCTTCTATGCCAGAAAAATGAATCCTTTTCTATAGAAACAAAACATTTAACATTTTGTGAAGACATATCTTCCAATTGAGCATAGTATATGTTATGATTTCTAAGACCAATAAACACAATATTGTCGTTAAGATTATTAATAATTTCACAATATGATGTATAGAAAGTAACTCTATAACTTTTATCATATAATTGACTTACACTCAACAAGTTATATTTCAATCCATCAACATAAAAAACATTATAAATAGAGGCAGAGTTAAAGTTACCAATTTTAACAATTTTGGTGACTTTAAGTTACTAATTTTACCAATTTTGCTGACTTGTGCCTTGTTTTGTCGGCAATGACAACATTACCTCCGTTTTTTCTTTCAATGTAATTAACATGTGATATTTCAACTGTCATGTGTCTTGAACAGCCAATATCAACAATCCATTGATTTTCTTTTGTCTCTATTTTGAAGCATATCTGCAGAAAGTATTATCTTATTTTAGGTACCCACATTTTTCTGGGCCCTTTCAGGTTAATAGCTTGACCTTTCGATCTCTAAACATGCATTTGGGATCATTTCTCCATTTTATGAAATTGACAAGAATGACTAATATGACCATGTCTACCACAATAGAAGCATAAAACAGATGAATGGGAATTGCTATAATTTCTACCATGTATCATGTTCTTGCTGTGTTGACTATAGCTACTGTTGGATTTAACAAAGAAGTTCTTGTATGGCCTAACATTATTATTTTCATTGTAACCTATTCTAGCTTTATAAAAAATGCATTACCACTACCAAGTAGTGCATCAAGGTTGTTCCTTCCATCAATGAACTTTGCAAGATCTTTTCTAGAGATAAGATCTTTCCTGCACATTTCTCTTTCTCAAGTTCTAGGGAGACAACCTTTTCTTCTAGCTGTCTCACTTTATCAGAATCATTCTAAAGCAAATTATTTCCCAACTTGGCTAATCTTTCTTCTAGAACTTCCTTTCCAAAAACCTTTTGCTTGTAATCATCCTCAAAAGACATATTCTTGGTTGTCAAATTTTCATTCACGAATTATAATGATTTAATCTTACTTTTTTAAAGACGCTTCATTGTTCTTGGACTTCTCAACTTCTTTAAAGTACTTCACTGTCAATTTTTGTACTGATCATACAATTTATGCTATACATTTCTCAATTCATCAACTTCAATATCAATGTCAAAATAATATACCTCATCATCTAATGAAGCAAACGTTGATGACTTCTTCTTCGAAGTTTTTAAAATCTTCATCTAACCAGGCTGCAGTCATCGCTTGCTTCCTGGGATTTCTATTTTCTGTTTTGTCCTTTTGAAGAAGGGGACATTCTAGTCTTGTGTGTCCAAGCTTCTTGCAGTGATATTATATAATTTGATTGTTTTGTGTATTGTTATTGCTACTGCTGCCTTTTGGTTGGGAGCTGTTGTTTCTGATTTTTCTATTCCCTTCTCTTTTCTTCATGAGCTTCTTTTTGTAAAAGCATACATATTTCCTAACCATGAAATAAATTCGTCATCTCCATCTATCTGCAACTCATTGTCTCTTTAATCACCGATTGATTCATCAGTTACTTTTAGTGTCATTCCTCTTTTGTATGAGGATCCTTCATCTCGTTTAAGCTCGGCTTCATGGATCATCAAGTTTCCTCTTAGCTAGTTGAGTGAGCTAGTATTGAGATCTTTTGTAATTTCCAGAGCTATTACCTTTGGTCTCCATTCTTTTAGTAATGATCTTAGAATCTTTGTTACGAGTTCATCATTAGGATATATCTTGCCTAAGTTCTTCAAAGAAGTGATGACGTTATTGAAATGTCCGAAGAATTCATCTATTGTTTGTCCCTATTTTATGCAAATAGTCTGGTATTGATGCACTAAAAGACTTATTCTATGTTTCTTTACCTCATTCGTTCCTTCAAGGTGACTTGAAGTTTGTCTCATATTTCCTTTGTTGTAGAATAGTAGGATATCTTTTCATACTCTTCTGGAGGCAGTGCACAGTTAAAATGATGTCTTGCTTTGGCATTTAGCTGTGCATTTCTTCTATCAACATCAGTCCACACTTCTATGTTGCCAGTAGCAGGAGGCGCAGCTCTAACTTTGATAGCTTGCCAGATTTTGATATCTATAGATTGAAGATAAATGGTCATTCTTTCTTTCCAATAGGAATAGTTGTTTCCATTGAAATAAGGAGGCTTTGAGACGAATTGTCTTTTAAGGTTTCTCAAGTTGTTTGCCATGATCTATCATATGATGTAAAACACAATAAATTTGAAACCAAGATCTGATAACAAATGATAAGGCAAACACGTGCAAGAGGGGGTGAATTGTGTGTTAAAAGAAATTTAAGTTACTTTCAAATCGATAAGATCCTGCTTGAACAAGATAAATTTATAAATAGAAGGGTCATATAAACTTCTAAAGGATGCTGTTAAAGTTGAAAAAGAGAGGAGCTTGTTAATTTGAAAGGAGCATGTTAACGTTCAAATAAAAAGGAGCTAATTAATCCAAAGGAGCATGCTAATATTCAAAACAATAGGAGCCTGTTATTCGATAGGAGCTTGCTGACTTTTGAAAGAAACCTCTTGTGATATAAAAACAGAAGGAGCCTATTGTAAAACTGAAGGAGCCTCTTGAAACTACAAACTTATAATGCATAAATTTAAAAGTTAGGAAGAGAGAGAAAATGACATAATAGATTTATATTGGTTCGGCTTATAATGAAGCCTACATCCAGTACCTAAGTATCCAACTTGAGTATTTTACTATAAAAGTCAAGTAGTAATTTGACGAGCCTCTTCAAGCATGACCTGTTTATGAAACACCTTGAGCTATGCCTTATCTAGATGATGGTGTCATAAATATTGGGGTTAGAATTATAAGTCGGTATAAAATCCATAATGTTGAGAATCGTTTATGGCTACAGTACCATTCATTTCCTAATGTGATGTCTTTGACCTTATCTAGTGTTGGATCCCTTTTTTGAAACCCAACTACTTAAACCGAAAACCATCACTGAACGAAAAATCAAGAAACAGATTTTAGATTATGTTATGATCTTTCCATTGATGTGGAATATGCAATTTTTGGATCATGGAATAAGAAGTTATGATTTTTACAAGTTTCTATTATTGTTTAGCATGATTATTAGAGGACATAACTTTTGATTAGAAATTTGACTTTCTTAGAGGCCAAATTAATTTCCCTGTCCTTCATGAAAGTTGTAAGTGACTTTCTGATCTTTGCATTGATATAAAATATGATATGTTTGGACCTTGGAGTTGAAAGATAGAAATTTTAGAAGTAATGTGATTGTTTAGGGAGACATTAAGTGGGGCAGTGACTTTGATTGAGTTTTTGACCCCTTTAGGGATGGAATTGATTTTTGAGTTCTTCAAGGAAGTTGTAGAGCTTCCCTTAAGCTTTCTATTGATACCAAATTTGTTAAATTTGGAGTTAGGAATCAAGAGTTATGATTTTTGAAATTTTCGATTTTATTTATAAAAAAAATATTTCGAAAATTTCCAGGTGCCCCTCGCCTCAGCTAGCGGCTCGCGATCGCAATCGCGAACGCCCCTGTGCCACGCTGCCGTCTGGTTCTTATGCGACGCCGTTTTGATTCCTTCTGATTTTGCTATTTTCCTTCCTCATCCGACCCTTTTGAAATATTTTTCTTATATCTGTGCCGCCCGACATTCGATTGACTTGATTTTTGAAGCGTTGGATTCCTACGACAATTATCTACATCTTCATGGGAAATTTATGAATTTTTTAGATTAAATTGAGGATGATTGATTTAATCTAAGTGAGTTGGGAAATTTTCTGAACATGGTTCAGTCTTTTGAGCAATTCTTAATCTGTGGAGATCCTATTGAGTTGATTCTTGAGGCAAAATAAACTAGAGACATGAGGCTACAAGTCATCTGAAGGACTCGAATTTCAATTCACTCCCTAAGATTTTCAATTTCTAAATTGAAATTGAGTTTAGTGTTCAGTCTTGGTTTAGTAAGGGCTGAAAGTATTTTGGCCATAACGTTTGCTCTAGTCATCCAAATGAGGTGATTTTTGATTTGGATTAAACTAGAAAGATAAGGCTACAATTTGTCTGAAGGAAGTGAATTTATATTTAGTCTTTAAGAATGTCAATTTTTGGATGGAAGTAAAGTGCTGAAAAATGTGTTAGCATAATGATAGTCCGAAATGTTTTGGAGTATAACTCTTGGTGTAGTGCACCAAATTAAATGATTTTGGTGGCGTTATGAAATTAAGACAATGAGGAACATTTCTCTAGAAGGAAGTTTTGGCAAATTCCTTCAA
>JANZLH020404195.1:0-10256 GCA_026770325.2 Erythroxylum fimbriatum
GAAAGAAAAAAATATTTCCTCTTTTTAAATTTCTATCTTTAAAGATTTTATTAATTACATCAGGAAAATATCAATAAAAATAATTTAAATTGGGTTATTTAAAATTTTTACACTTAATTAAGATTTTAAAAATTAAACTATAAAATAAAAGGTTAAAAAATCACATTTAATCAAATGTTGTCCCTAATAAATTTGAATGGCAAGGAGAATTCCAATGAACTTGAAGAGAGAGCTCTTTTTAGAGAGGAATTATTAATAAGGATAGAGTCGCTTTCCGGTGACTGGATGGGATATCTTGGCTAGCAAATCCCTAGAAAGCTCGCCTGGAGATAGAAAATACGGTTCATGGTTAGGAATTGGACTTGATTTTGTGAAGAATATGAATATGAAACAAGAATTTAAAGATTTCATTAATTACATCACCAAAATATTAATAAAAGTATTTTTTAAAATGGGTTATTTAAAAATTTAAAACTTAATTACAATTTTATAAAGATTAATTAGTATAAAAAGCTCAAACTTTCTTCGATTTTTTAAGTATAGCCTGGACTTTAAAAAGAAACGATAAAATGCTCAAACTTTTAATTTTTTCAAGTTTAGCCTTAAATTCAAAAGGTAAAAATAAAATGTTATAATTTTCAATTTTTTTCAATTCTAGCCTAACGTTAGTATTTTCATTAAGTTTACTGACGTGACTTGCCACATGTTTCAGAAACCTTGATTATTAATACATATCAGCCAAAATTAACACAACAAATGAAGATTAATAAAACGACGTCGTTGTTTAAAAATTACCTAAATCATATTACGCAGGCCCAACGACCTTACATTTTGATTTTAATTTTTCTCTTCGTTTTCAGTTTGTTCTCTCGACGCTCTCATCCTTCAATTTTCAGATTACATAACCCCGACGCCCTAACACTAAGGACATCAGGAGATCGAAATAAAAACAAAGAGCTTACTGGTACAGTATGTTATAATGCGAGAATAATTTTGGAGCGTTAGAAGAACAAACAAAAAATAAATAGTTGATAGTATCAAAAGAACAGTAAATAACGTCGAGCTATAATTAAAGAAAATGAAAGTTTGAGCGTTTTATTGTCACTTTTTTAAGTTTAAGATATAATTGAAAATTTTTTAAAGTCTAAACATTTTATTGCTATAATTAAAATTTGACGAAAATTTAAGTTTTTTTTTATAACCAATCATTTAAAAAATGAACTTTAAAATGAAAAAGTTAAAAAGTCACATTTAATATTTTGTTGTCCCCAATAAATTTGAATGGTGAGGAGAAATCCAATGAACTTGTGGACGTAAGAGAATATGACACGAGCGTGTATATATTAAGTAACCAAGGAGATAAGGTATATTAAACACACCTTACCCACAATAGTGTGCTTACGTATATCTTTTCTAGGTTGGTTGGTCACCAGAAAAACAGATTAGGTCATGATGTTATCAAATTAGCTTTTAACGAGTGAGTGGAAAAATGCTCATTCTTTTTCTTTTGGTTTTTTTTATAGTCATTTTAGTTTATTAAATACTTTTTTTAATGGAAGAATCGCAGCCGCTACTCTTTATATGTGTACTATGTAAATCTCGGGATTGACGTAATAGCCTGTAAATTATGCCAACCTGATACTTCGTACTAGACAAACCCTGTATGACAGGCTCGATCAAGAGAGCGTAAGTAGAAGAAATCGAATACAGGATCCTTTGGCCTCATGTCCCTTCATTCCACCAACTCGACCACCCCTCTAGAGGGCTTATTAAATACTTTATTTATTAAAATTTTACATGTTTTTAGTAAATATTGAGTAATCAATGTTAATAAAATCACTGATAAGATTTATCGGTAAAATATATTTATAATAAATTCAAATTTTAGTATTTTTATTGATATTTTAAAAATCGGACCAAAAGTTAAACCGAAAAGATTAGAATTTTAAAATAAATAAAACATAAGAAAATACAACCAAAAATTGTAAAAGGGTAAATAATAATTTTTAAAATATGAAGATAAAAGGAACTAAAAGGTACCCCAAAAAAAAGGTTTAAATATAATTAACCTGTATAATAAGATAAGGCCTTGATGATCCTAAGAGAGGCTTATGGATCAGAGCAAATGCTTGCATCACCATAAAGCTCTGAAGCATGATTATAAAATTGGTTATGGTGTGTGACAAGTCCCTTATTTTATTATTGAATAGTACACATTTTTTAGGTCACCAATTTAATTTAGTTTCTTTTTGCGGCGTGTTCAATTTCAACGGTAACTTGTGCATTCACTTTGGATTCATGGATTCAAAGTTTAATAGACATAATCAAATGACTTATTAGGTTGTGTTTGAGTCATTCAGTTAGGTAAAATTAGACATGACAATTGGGTCCGACCCTGCGTTAAGTTCCATCTCTCCGACCTGAAGAAAACAGACTAGACTTGAGTTGGTTGAATCTTAAACCCGATTTTATGAAAAAAGTCAGACTTTGGGGTAAGTTCGGTTTTGAAAATAAAATATTGAATAAGAAAATAAAATTTTTTGTTAAAAGATGACAAAAGTTACCAAATATTATTTTTTTAAAAAACTTTGGTCTGCCAATATTAATATATTTTTTGAGACGCCCAAAAAAGAACAGGAAATTATCCAGAAACTGTGGTTGTCAAGAATCTTCATGGCATAATAATGGATAATAGTAATTTTGCTAAAGAAAATTAAAATGCATGGAATAATTGCTACAAGACAAGAAAATAGACAATTTTAGTATAAGACAAAATGATAAAAATATGAATAAAGTAATGAACGCCAAATTTAGTTCTAGATATGCTGTCTGGTAAGAATAATTCTGATGTTCCTAAAGTGTTAGTTGTCCATGTTGCATGTTAGCATTGACAATGACCCCTCAAATTACGCATGTTAATTTTGGCCCGGTCCATTCAGCCCGTGACCTGATTATTACTTCAAAAATATCGTCGTGTTTTATGTTTTTTTAAAATATAAAGTGAGTCGAGTTGACCCGACCTGCCTATGGACCGGGCTATGAGCCGTGCCACAAGCCACATAACCTATGTTGGCTCGACTCGACCTATCCTATTGACATTCCTAGCTTAAATATTTTGTTTTAAACTAATTTTTTAATTTTAAATTTAAGTTTAAGTTTAAATTTTAAAAAAATTATTTACTAAGTTCAAATTAAATCATAATAATTTGATACTATAATATAAGATACGTTCGATAAACTATTGAATTATGTTTAGTTATCTCTTAAAAGTTAAAATTAATGTTTTAAAAATCAAACCAGAAGTTAAACGGTAAGACAATATATTTAAGGTTTAACCGATTTTAGATAGTTATAAATTGAATAAAATTAAATATTTTAAGATATGGTTAGAGGAGATTGTCTTTATCTATTGAAAGTTTTAAAATTTAATTAAAAATGCCTATTAAATGAAAATTAATTAACTTATAAAATCGATTAATTTACCAAAATTGATTAATTAATTATTAAATTAATCAATTTTAACAACAAGAGTTATGAAAGTAAATCGAACAGAAATATTTATCAATTCAAATTTTTTACAATTGAACTAGCCGAGCTGACTCGATATATTAATAATTGCTTAAAACTTGTAATTATCTACAAGCTTTTTTTTTACATTTATTGATTTTGTATTATTTATGATTATTATAATAATTCATTGAAAAACTCTATACTGAAAACTTATTAATTATCAAAATTTTATATTTTAACATTTTTCTATTCTTTTTTCTTTTTTAGTCCAATATAAAATTAATAAATTATAACCTTAAAATGTTCTTATTGTTCTTTTATCTCCTCTCTAACATTAAAACTTAACAAATGTAGGTTAATTGTATTGGATTTGACTTTGTATTTTTACTTAGTAGTGTTTTTTCAATTAAGCTCTTAGGGTAGTTAACAAAGTAACCGTTGCACCATCATAGGCGTGTACACTGATTCTTTCTATTTGTATATATCTTGAGTGTATCTAAATTAGGTAACTAGGATATATCCATTAAGATAGAATCTTCTCTGTAATTGTGTATAAATGTGATACTCAATCAATATACAAAGTGCAGTGTTTTCTTCTCACAAATTCTCAATCTCTTTAATAAGGTATCATATTCCAAACTTGATTCTTTTCAAACAGGTTTTGTTCATCTTTCATAGTTGAAGTCTAGTTTTCATCAAAAAGTGTCTCTTCAATAGTTTTGGTTTTAGTTGTGAAACAAAGGCAACATAATTGTTTTTGAAGGATTCTCTTGTTCTAAGTTCTTTTGAAGGGTCTTCCAAAATATACTGAAGTGTATAAAGACATCTCCATTCTCTTGATGTCCTTCTGCTATGAGCATCTGGTGTCATTTCCAATATAGGAGCCTATTGAGGTGTACTTAGAGAGGGAGCCTTCTCTATCCTAGCTTCTGAAGGTCCTTCTTGATCTTGTGAATCAAAAGGCGCTACTGGTGCAATTTGAATTTGTGGTGCATCATTAGGAATTAAAGGATGTTCTTCATCGTCTGAATCAATAATTGTTGTTGATGGTAGTGCTTCATTAAATACTACATGTATTTATTCTTCCATCCTCTTAGTTCTTTTGCTGTAGACACTAAATCCTTTGCTAACAGTGTTGTATCCTAAAAATATACCAAGATTGTCCTTACTATTATTCAACACAAAACATTTGCAGCCAAAAGCTCAAAAGTAGGCAACATTTAGCTTTTTTCCTTTCTACAGCTCATAAGGGATCTTTTTGAGAATAGGTCTTATAAGACACCTGTTCAGAATGTAATAAGCAATAGACACAATTTCTACCCAGTAGCCATTAGGTAGACCACTTTCACACAGCATGGTTCTGGCTATATCAGTAAGAGTCCTGTTTTTTTCTCTCAATAACTTTATTCTGTTGAGGAGTCTTTGGACATGAAAAATTACAAGCGATATCATTATCGTCACATAAATCTTCAAATTTTGTATTATCAAATTCTCCTCTATGATCACTACGAATTGAAGAAATGCAGTATCCTTTTTCAATTTGAATTTTTCTGCAAAACTTCTCAAAATTTCAAAAGCATCATCCTTATTTGTTAGGAAATAAACTAATGTAAATCTAGAATAACCATCGATTATATCATAAATATAATGTTTAACACCAAAACTGTGAGTTCTAGTAAGAACAAATAAATCCATATGAATAAGCTCAAGTGGTTGGTTAGTAGATACAACATTCTTGGGTGGAAAGCTACTTTTAACTTATTTTCCTTTTAAGCATACTTCACAAACCTGATTATTCTCAAAGTTTAAATTTGGTAGACCTCTTACAAATTCATTCTTGAACAATTTTGATAAAATGCTCATGCTAGCATGTCCAAATATTCTGTGCTAGATTAACGACTCCTTATCTAGAGAAACAAAACAATTAACATTTTGAAAAGATAAGTCTTTCGGTTGAGCATAATATATATTATGATTTCTAAGACCAACAAACACAATGTTATCATTATCATTATCAATTATTTTGCATGAGATGCATAGAATGTGACTCTATATCCTTTATCACATAACTGACTTACACTCAGTAAGTTATGTTTCAAACCATCAATATGGAGAACATTTTCGATAGAAGTAGAGTATGAGGCACCAATTTTACCAATTCCAGTGACTTTTTCTTTGTTTTTATCTTTAAAGACAACATTACCTCCATCTTTGCTTTCAATATACTTGAAGTGTGATATTTCACCTGTTATGTGTCTTGAACAGCCACTGTCAACTATCCATTGATTTTCTCTTTTCACTATTCCGAAGCATAACTGCGGAATGTATTATCTCAATTTAGGTACCCAAACTTTTATGAGTCATTTTAGGTTAGTAGTCTAACCTTTTGGTCTCCAAACATATCTATCATATAATTTCTTCATTTTAAGAATGTTACAAGAGTGACTAATATGTCCATGTTTGCCATAGTAAAAGCACAAAATAGATGAATGAGAGTTACTGTCATTTTTTTCATGCAACAAGTTAGTGCCTTTTCGATTATGGCTATTGTTGTTTCTAAGAAAGAAATTCTTGTACAACTTAAAATTATTATCTTCATCATATCTTATTCATGTCTTATCAAAGAAACCTTTACCATTACCAAGTAATGTATAAAGATTATTCTTTCCATTAACAAAATTAGAAAGATTCTTTTCTAAAGATATGATTTTTTCAGCAAATTTTTCTTTTTCAAGTTCCAGTATAATAACATTTTCTTCTAAATGTTTTACTTTTTCATAATCATTCTCAAGCAATGCATTTTCTAACTGAGCCACTTTTTGTTCCTTTTTTTTGGATACCTTTTGCTTATAATCATTTTCAAGAGATATATTCTTAGACAACAAGTTCTTATTCACTGATTCTAATGAATTAATTTTATTTTTCAAAGATACATCATTGTTTTTAGACTTCTCCATATTTTTTTATATTGAGCATACAATTCAGATATACATCTCATAATTCATCAAATTCAATATCAAAGTCAGAATAATATACATCATCTTCTCCTAAATCAACCATAAGACAAACATTGCTTACTTCTTCAGATTTTTCTTCATAAAAAATTCAAAATATTCATAAGACCAAGCTGCAGTCATAGTTTGTTTTATGGGTCTTTTATTTTCAGTTTTGTCATTTTGAAGGAGAAGGAGACATTCCGATCTGGTGTGTCCAGGCTTCTTGTAGCGATCATTTATAATTTGAGTATTATGTGTATTACTACTATTGTCGCTGACTTTTTTAACAGGAACTTATTGTTTCAAGTTTTCTTATTTCCTTTTCTTTTCTTTATCAACTTCTTTTTATAAAAGCATGCATATTTTTTTACCATAAAATTGAATTCATTATCTCCATCTATCTATAACTCAGTGTCGCTTTCAACACTGTTGGATGGAGCTGATTCATCAGCAACTTTCAAAGTTATTACTCTCCTGTAGGAGGATCCTTCATCTTGTCTAAGCTCTATCTCATGGATCATCAAGTTTCCTCTTAGCCAATCAAATGAAATGGTATTTAGATCCTTTTCAATTTCTATAACTGTCACTTTAAGTCTCCATTCCTTTGGTAGTGACCTTAGTATCTTTGTTATGAGCTCATCATATATCTTCCCCAAATTCTTCAAGGCTATGATGAAGTTATTGAATCTTCCAAAGAATTCGTCTATGTTTTCTCCCTGTTTTATGCTAATAGTTTCATATTGATGTACTAAAAGACTTATCCCATGTTTCTTTACCCCATTTGTTCCTTCAAAAGTAACCTGAAGTTTGTCCCACATTTTTTTTGTTGTAAAATAGTAGGATATCTTTTTATATTCTTCTAAAAAGAGTGCACAAATAAGATGACGTCTTAGCATTTAGCTGTGATTTTTTTCTATCAACATCAGTCCATAATTCTTCATCATCAGTAACAGGAGATGTAACTCCCATTTTGATAGCTTGCCAGACTTCAATATCCACACATTGGAGATAAATTGTCATTATTTCCTTCCAATAGGAATAATTGTTTCCGTTAAAAATACGAGGACTTTGTGACAGATTGTCCTTCACGACTTCTTAACTTATTTTTCATAATCTATCACGAGCTGCAAAATACAATAAATGTGAAAGCTCGCTTTGATACGAAATGATAATGCAAAACACACGCAAAAGGGGGGGTGAATTATGTGTGACTTGAAAATTGTGCAAGTTACTATCAATTCATATAAACGATAGGAGCCTGTTAAACTTTAAAATGAAAGGAGCCTATTAAAATTTAAAATGAAAGGAGCTTCTTGCAAATTGAAACAACAATAACTATAAGGCGAAAAATTAAAATCTAAGAAAAGAGAAAGAACGACACAACAAATTTATACTAGTTCGGCTTATAATCAAGCCTACATCCAGTCCCTAAGTATCTAGCTTGAGCATTTCACTAAATTATCCATGTAGTAATTTGACGAGCCTCTCTAAGCTCACAAGAACATATTTTTCAAGGTTCTCTAACCTTTTACACTTAATAGTATTTAACTAGCCTCCATAAGCTCTCAACAAATGAAAGTGGTTTTTGCTCAATATGAACTTCAAAGAATATCAATCTCTCTTAATAGAGGGTTTTAAGTTTCTAAAGCACAGAGGGTTTGATAATGATATGACTTTCAAGAATATTGATGCTACTGATGATTTTCAGGAAATCTGATGTCATTTGTAAATGCAGTAGCTCATCCTTAAATAAGAGTTTTCTTCAACTAGTCGTTGCTTCAATTATATTATTAACCGACTGAATCAGCTTTGAGTCTTCTCAAACAACTTCGATATCATTTTTGACAATATCTTCAAGTATCCAAACGTTAAGGTAAATATTTGACTATATCTCAAAGTTGACTATCGAATCAAGTGAATAGAAGCATCCTTTGTCTGTAGAGAGATGATAGGAGCTTATCCATTCTAGATTTTGTAGAACAATTTTTAATTGCTCAAATAAGTTCGTTAAGATAGTTCCTACAAAATAGGAATTGTTAAATGTTCTTCATCTAAACAAATAACTCAGTTATATAACCCTTTTTTTATATGGTTATTTTTTTGAATAATCGAGATAATCCAATCAAATAAATTTAAATTTTGAAATGTAACTAAATATTATTGATTGTTATTATCAAAATTATTAATTTAAAAAATCTTATGCTCACCTATACAAGTAAAATAATAATAAAAACTAGTTGGGCATCAAAACAACGTTATATTGACTATTGAGACGAAAATATAGTTGGAACTATTTAAATGGCAAAGAGTATCTTAACCCAAAAGGTTGTGCACTGCTTGCTCAATGATTTTGTCTCCCCCACTGCCCCACGTGGCCCTAGTCTTCTCTTCTCTTCTCTTTTCAATTGGCAGAGTCAAAAGCTGGAAACAATCTTTACTTTAGTTGCCTCCCACGTTTAAGTTAAGGGGTATGGCTCGATGGTTGAGAGCGAAGCTTAATTTCGGTTAGGTCTCAGGTTCAATTCCTTGCTACCCCCTCTTATAAGTAGGGTGTTCAAAAAAAAAATAATAATACAGTCTTGGTCTTAATCATAATTTTCTTTGTTCATTTTGAATTGGGTTTGAAAATTTGAATTGCTCGAGATTTTACTTAATTTTAAATTAAAAATCATTTTATTAAATTTACTCAGAATTAATTTAAGTCATCTGAAATTAAATTTAATTAATTCGAATTTTTTTAGAGTCCACTTTATCATTTCCTCGTATTATTTACGGCGGCGGGTTCTGGTTAAGACCTCAGTGTCACGAACTTTCTCCAAGTTCATTGCTGTTACAGCCGTCTTCAAATTCTACGCTCTTCTCTATCTGTGGGCCAAACCCTAGAACACCGGATTAATGAATGCCGCCCGTGATTCGTTTAATCGTGGAGAATTTGACTTGCGCACGCCTGTTTGAGTTAGTGTAGCTAACCGATCAACTATCTATAACACTATTTTATGGACGGTGGTCTACTCTTGACTTGAACCACATAGTAATCACGTGTCTTGCGTGAGGTTTTGTAATGTTAAAGAAAGAAGCCGCCTCTTGTGGAATCTAATAATCAAATTATAGTGTAATATTCCTTCTAATATTTTTTTATACGGTGAAATTCAACATTTTAAAAACTAATTTGAAGTTAAACTATTAAAATAGAAAATTTAAAGCTTAAAAGATTCAATATAAATTAGACCTTCACAAAACTAACTAAATATTAAATAAAATTAAAGAATTTAAATATGAGTGAAAGAGATTAACTTTATCTATCAAAACATTTGAAGTTTAATTAAAAAAGAGATTATTAAATGATTTATTTTGATTTATAATAATTTATTAATGAACTAAAATTACTTATTAATTAATAAATTGATCATTTTTAACAACAAGAGTTATTAAAGTAAATCGACCTAGAAAATTAAAAATTAAACCAAAAATTGAATGATTCAAAATTTTTTTATTAAACCAGCTAAACCGATCGTATTTTTTAATCATCAGTGAAACTTACTAATATTATCTTATTATTATTATTATTACTTTTTCTTTTTCTTTTTCTTCCTTTTTTAATAACTTATTTGATTTTTTTTACTTTGTCTATCTTTATCGTAATATCTAGTTTATTATTTATTTTATATTTTATATATTAATTATTTATTTAATTTCATATAAATCATTCGAAAATAGTTTCTTTACTAATTAAAAATAAAGATGCATACT
>JANZLH020404241.1:0-10253 GCA_026770325.2 Erythroxylum fimbriatum
TTTTTTAGCAACAAAAAAAATTTGGTCGCAGTATGCATAACTATAGCAACCATTCTAACATTACAGCGACCATGAAAATTTACATTAGCAAGTATAAATTTGGTCGCTAATAATTCTACCTTTAGTGACCAATTTTAAATGGTTGTTACTAATGCATTTTTAACGACCAACGTAATAACTCGTCACTGAGCACTTTTAGTAACAACCCTATAGGGACCACCTGTGACCAACCCGATTTTGGTCGCTATAACTTTTAACGATCATTTTCTTACTTTTAGCAACCATTAATAATAGTTGCTGAAACTAATTTTTCTTGTAGTGCAACTTTTAAGTTACCTTCGGTACATACCCTTATAGACATGTTTTTAGAAAGGCTTATCACTTACAAATTAAACTAAAGAGCAAAGCATATTATGCTATAATGGAATTATATATTAATTTGAATTAAAGAGATTGTTGCAATTAAGTAAATTAATTGAACTTAGACAATATTCTTATGATAATTCTTAAGTAAATAAATAGAAAACTAAATGTTGAATTGATGAACACCTCCTTAAAAGGGAATTTGATAGTGGTTAACAAGTATTCCTCTTCAACTCAAGACTCAAATTATTCTCAGGAAATCATAAATCCAAGTGGTATGGCCCTTTCACTATGGTTAAAGTATATCCTTATGATTTTGTGAAAGTAAAGGTTAACGAAACTAGAAAATTTAAGGTTAATGGAAAAATGCTAAAGCCTTATTTGGTTAGTAAGTTGCATTAGGGATCATGAACTTTTTATTTATTTTACTTTATTTTTTGTTAAGTGTAGTTTCATGTTCAAGTTTTTATTTTATTGATGTAACATATAGATGTATAGCAACCAACACAAATAAAGGACTCATAGAGTTTTTCTCATTCTTTATTTTCTTCCTTCGTAACACCATTTTACATATCATGTAATGATTTTTGTGCTTATTATTCATCCACTAAGGATAATGTACAATTTCTGTTTGTGGAAGTGGTATTTTAAGCTTTAGTTGATTGAATAAGAAATATATTAATAGTAAATTAATTTAGTTGTAATTACCTTAGTTAGTTAAAATTTTGTGAAAAAATGAAAATTTTGGTTATTAAGGTCATACATTAGAAATATCGATTGCTTTGTGATTAATGTATCTTAGGTTAATAGATGTGATGATTAATGAGTAGCTTAGCTTAAACTTGACCTATTAATTTTAGAATTGATGCAGGAATTTGATGATATGACCATGTTTTAGCTTGATAAGTCATTAATTGTGAAAAAGTGTGTTAAATTTTGTGAATAAAGTGAGCATTAACAAATTATATTCCTCTAATTTTGATCTAAGCAATGAGTTTGGTACGGTGCTAGTAGCTATTTAATAATACTCAGCTAGGTATTCATTACAAGGTGTTACCTTGAAATCAAAAGGTTGAAATGACATTTCAAACAAGAGCTCAATAAAAGTTCATAAATAATAGCATTTTTTATGTTCAATATGGATCATTAAGTACTTATTGTTTATGCTTTTACTCGTTTAGTGTTTATTTTATATATAAGGATTAATTGTTTAAAATGAGTTCATATTTGAAAGATTGTTAGGTAAAGTTGAGGTTGAATTACGAGTTAGTGTAAGTACACACAAACTTAGGTAGTTGATGAGTGGAATGATTGAGTGAACAATGATCACTTTTTGTTAGTTTAATCAATATAATAAATTCTAAGGCAATTAAACCTCACTTAGGTTTATGCAAAATTATAATTACAGGGTTATTTGTATATATATTTTTCATCTATCTTACCTTAATCTAAGTGGTTTTTTAAGGATATTATTGAGAATTTGCTTATTAAATCATGTTTACAAAAGATAAGAGAAAAAGCGAGGAATACATAATTTTAGCTAAATAGGGCTATGCTAGCTCCATACTAAACAAAAGCAGATGGTTAGCATATCAAATGAAGTCATGTGCAAGGGAGGTTTACGGAACTTTCGGTAACAAGGTACGACCTCTTGCATGATTAGGTGAGAATCTAGTTAAAATTAAGAGAAGAAATATTATGACACCTAGTATTTAACATGGGCATATAATTAAGGAGGGGCTCATATTCCTCTATTTAAAGGGTTGTAAAGAAACACACATATCATGTCTTATTATAGAATTGGATAAGATTCTGAATTTGAAATATAATTAACTCTTCTTATTTTCTGCTTTAAATAATTAAATCTAGACATGTTCTAGTCTGGTGACATACATCATCTGATTGGCTGATATTCTGCCACGCTTGCTAAATCCACAATCTGGGTATGAGAAGGAAAACAAAACTTCAGTAGTTATGCGCTAGGAATTTTGGATTCTCTCAGATCAACATTTGATTCCTTTTGGTCAAGTAAAGGAAAAATCATGTCTATTTTTCTTGTCCTTGGTGCTCAAATGGCGCAATCATGGAGAAGGAATCCTAGAATGGTGGAAATGATTTTCTGATTCCTGTCTGAAAGCTAGATTAGAGAAAACGTAACATTTCGAAAGGGCAGCGGATTTCCTCCAACCACGAGAATGCCTAACAGTAACTACATAACATATTTAAACTGGCAGGGTACTCGTAAACTAAGAACTCCAGGAAGCACAAAACCAAACTTAACCACCAAATTAAGTCGGATTTCTAGATGAACTGAAATATATAAAAAAAATCAATGATTAGCTGTTGAACTTTGTTTTGTTCATTTAACTATAACCAAAACCAATAATTGGTGTAACCAAGGTGGCTATAGCTGATCGAATGATCAGAGAAACTTGTCACCCTAGCAACGAGGATACATAGAGGAGAGGATCCCATGAGACATTAGCTCCAGGCCAACCGTTGCTGTCACAGTGTATAAACTGTTGCTCAACTGACAAAATTCCATTTGCTGATCCGTCAATTTGAGATATTGGCATCGCATTCATCCTTGCAGTTATGTCCGTCGGCTGCAGCTCTGTGTTGTATGAATTATTTGCGAAAGAAAATGGATCGATAGTAGGTTCTGTCTTCCCTGCAGGAAGCTGCCAAGTGGGCGTAGGTTTAGCACTTGCGTTAAAGAAAGTATTCTCAGGAACATGATTCATTTGTGTTGGCCATGTAATTCCATACCCTATTTCACTAGACCTTGCCTTGTTAGTTGTAGACGCAATTTGACAAGGTTGAGGCCACTCAGATGCAATTTCATAAGCTTCTGCCATGTCACCGTCATAGGGATCTAAATTGACAAGATTATGTTTGTTAGCCGACTCCGAAGTACCAGGACCTTGGAGAGGTCTCAGTGTCCCAACCACACGACACGAGAAACAGCATTAGCATTAGCAATGGTAGCAGTAGTAGTAGTATCGAATGCAGTTCCTTATTATTAAAGTTGTGAGATGAATTTGCAACAGTTTTATTATTAGGCTTCTCACTCGATGATGGACGATTAGCACCAATAGCAAGTCCTCCCAGTCCCTTGCCATCAAGCAGCTTGGCCTTGAGAGCACCGACAATTCCATCGGCATCAGTCCCAGTTCCGCAAAATTCCTCGAACGAGAAAGGCCGAATGTTGTCAAAATCACCGCCGCGACCACCATAAGTATTTGCAAAACTGTTGCAATTCAAAGTTGGTGCGAGCATTGGCACCTCGCAATGCTCGAGCAGCATCATCGTATGCTCTTGCAGCGTCCTCAGCAGTATCGAAAGTTCCAAGCCAAAGCCTAACCTTCTGTACAGAGTCCTTAATCTCCGCCACCCATCTACCGGAAGGTCTTTGTCGTACCCCCACGAACCGATGGTGTCCTCTTGATGATTTCTTTCTACCTCTCAGGCTGCTGTCACCTGGCGCACCCATTGATGTTAACGATTGCCTTCCGAGATACGTTTGAATAACTCGGCAGAGTTTTGTTACGAAAACTGGGAAGTAATTAATTGTTTATGACATTCAAACCATGTGTAGATAAAAATGGCCCGGATTTAAGGACAAATGATAAGAAGAAAACAAAGTTCTCTTATATGCATAAAATAACAAGAATGTCGATTTTGCAGGCCTAGTTGTTTATGTCGACATTAAGATTAAAATGTCTGGTAATTCATTATAAGGAAAGACTAAGTAACCAACCATATTTAACTAACTCGGGTAAATTATTTGATATCTAAATAAATTTAGCTATATTATAATTAAAATTGGCAAGGACATAATTGCAATATTACAATGTTTCTTCTACTTCTACTTGTTGCTCATATCCTTCGTGCCTGTTTGGACGGACTTATATCAATAAAACTTTTATTAGTAGAGCTTTTATCAATAAAGATTTTATGAGAAGAGCTTTTCTGAGAAACTAGTTGACTGTTAATTAAAAAAACAATTTTTTTAAAAGAGCTTCATACAGTAGACTAGTTAGCAACATAAAAATAAAAAGCATTTTTATTAATTTTAAGTATATTTTATTTTGCAATAAAATTATTTATGCATGTAGATTATTTCTTAACAAAATTATTTCTCATGTTATTTTCGTTATTTTGCTTCATTATTTCACAATCAAATCAGCTCTTGTACCATACTACATGGTTTTATAATAAATAAAACTCCAATGAGATTATATTCAAAATTACTTTGACAAATTTGCTAGTATCGTCCAAGCTTTTGTACAAGTCGATTCTCTAATTCCATTCTCTTCTTCATCAATACAGAATAATTGGAAACCAATTGTTATTGTTGGTCCCCACCACTAACTGCAAGCTTGCTACTGAGTGAAGTATTCTTTCCCTCGTACAAACTCGCTATGGGAACAAAGCTTCCCTTTTTACTCCAAACCCATCCATGACCATGAGCAACCCTCAGTGCACCTCCAAGCGGAGCAGAATCTGGAATTAAGACCAAAAACAATGGGATACTGAACAAAGTTTATCTATTCTACGCATTTTGGAGGCATGCATTGGAGAGTAGAGATTAAAGTTCTCAAAGATTTGAATATAACTCCTTACCAGATCTTTGTACAATGTACACATCACAGCCAAAGATTGATGCAACAGCTCTCAAAATGTTTTTATTTGCGGATGCTCCACTAATAGCCATTATTCGTTTTGGAGGGGAAGGCATGCCAAATCTTGCCTTCCACAAATTGAAATGGAAACAATGCTTTACAGAAAAGAAAAATCAGCTGAGCTGTTTAGACAACGGAAGCAACTAACCCCCACCAAGAACCAAAACCCTTGATTGTAATCGACAAAACCCCAAGACCTAACCATGCTTGGGACAGCGACTGCTACCCCATATAGTGACAGCAAGAAAGTCTTACACGAGCAAAGAAACTTGAAGCACACATCCCAGGCACCTGCGCACCAAACAGGCACAAAGATAAAAAGAGAAGCTGGCCTGTGTGTTTTGGGTTGAACGTAAAGAAACAGAACAATCACTTAACTTTGGATATATACGTAACTGACGCAAAAACATCTACCCGCATAAGTTAAAATAAGGGCTTTTCTTAAAACTTCCAAATTTAAACTTTTAAAAAAGTTATTTTTATTCAAAAAGTACTTTTAAAGTTTAAAGTTAAACACTCATTTTTTTTAAAGAGTTTTTGCGGTGGAAAAAGTGCTTTTTCAACCTCCAAAAATTGAAACAATCAGGCTCTTCATTTCATCTTTATTTTTGAAGTTTATTGGTGTAATTTAATATATAGATGTATTAAAAACTTATTCGTGTTATTAATATTACTGTTTTGAGAACAATGTGGAAAAGTCAAGAATTTTATATTTTGGATAATTTAGATAATTAGATTTCAAAATAACATAGACCTTTTTTTTTAAACAAATATAATTTGTTTGTACTTTCTTTCGTATTAACCTTAAATAGACGTGCCATTTTTCCTATTAGATGGTAAACACTTGAGTCTACAATGACAGAAGATAAAGACGAAGCATTGGCTTGGGCGACCTTTAACTTAAAGACTGGGTTTGGGTACATAGTTTGTGATGAATAGGTTTATAGGAATGTTAGAAATCTTTATTGACAATTTGCAAAGGTTATGAGAATATCGTTTCTATAGTTCAATAAAAACTATACTGGACATTCTTACATCCAATACCACAATTATGTAAAAAAAAAATCAACACTAATAACAAATTTCACATTGCTCACCTTAAAATAATAATATCACCACTTTGACATTAAAATTCTATGCCTTGATTAAAACTATACAAGAACAGTTTCATCTTAAAATGAGAATATGATCAATTTGGTTTTAAGTTATCATGCCCCTATTGAAACTATGTCAGAGATTGATATATTCAATACCATAATTGTATTTTAAAAAATCAACACAAATAGTAGATAAGTCACAAATTCATAATTGAATAGAAATACCATTACTCAATAAGAGGAATAGCATGGCTCAACTAAAACTATATCAAATCTTCATGTATTCAATATCATGCTCATGCTAAAAAAAACGTCATCTGTAATAGAAAAGTGACATGTTAACCTTAAAATGAGGATACCATCACTTTGATATTAAGATACATTGCCTCAGTTAAAACTATAATAGATCTTCATATATCTAGTATCACACATGTTCCAAAAAACACCACAATTGATAACAAAAAAATCATAGATTCGTTATTAAATGGGAATGCCATCACCCAATAAGAAGAACATCATGTCTCAAGTTAAAATTATACTAGGCCTTCAAACATCTAATGCTACACTTAAGCTCAAAAAATACTAATACCTATTAAGGATAATGTTGTGTATAGTTTTTATTGCTTTCATATCCTGATTTTACTTGTAAATCCTTATGTTTTGATCCAAATGTGAGATAGAATGAGTGAAATTTGTGTGGATGTTGCATGAATCTTAATCAGATTATTTTGCGAATGTGGCATGAACTACATGTAAGTCACACTTACATGCCCGACCGTACATGTGTAAGTCATGGTCGTGACTTACACACCCCCTTCATTTTCTTCATTTTCCCATAATGTTTTAGTTATTACATAGTAGCTACAGGGGTTGAGGGCATGAAACCCTAGATCTAGGAGCATACTACAAATAGAAGGAGTGGGTGGCGGCGAAAAAAACATCTTTCATTCACTCTTTATTTAACACCAGAGACACATTCGAGAGGCACAGAGAGATAGAGAGGAAGAAGAGAGAAATAGAGTGAGTCAGTGAAGAAGAGAGAAACACAGTAGAGAGGTGGAAGCTAGGGACAGATGTAGCACCCCACTGCCATAGAGTACATACCGGAACACCCTGAGGATATTCCAATACATACCCTATAATAATGGGATGTTAGAGTAGTCACTACAATCACTTAGTCATGGCATCATCATTTATAATCTCTTATAAGGTATTATAAAGAAAAGACACAACATTTAAAAACCAACTGAATTCCTCCTTTCATTTCATAAAAAACTGAATATGTACATTATAGCTTTAAAAAACCATCCAAATATGTACATCATCCAAAACCTAATACAAACACACTATAAGAAAGAAGAATTATACAAAAATTTCTATCTAATACTTCAGTCTCAGCTGACCGACCTTTGAGTCATTTCTTCTTCTCAAAAGTACAAGAATTATGCTTCTTATAAAGTCTCTCTATCGTTAATGTCCTCTCTTGATCCTGAAAAATCAATGTTGCAATTTTGGTGAGTTTTACGAACTCAGTGAGGTAACCATCCTCGATGGTTCACTCAATTCAACCGCACATCAACACATGTAAACACATAATTCACATCTTTTCATTTAGCATATGGCATCACATATCATTTACTTCACATATCCTCTCTCATTCAAATACGTGTCCACAATATATTTCAGTCAGTCAAACACACATATTAAATGTATATGAAAAGCTCGTAAGACTCACTTTCGATTATTACGTTGCTGTGACTGAGTGCCTAAATTGTCCCGTATCCATTGTGGATACTGGCTCATTGATATTGTCCCTTATCCGTTGGGGATACAGGGCTCATGATACATAGCGAGCCTTCGGCTCTTAATCACATTTCGAGCTTTAAGTTCATTTTCGGTGGCTACTTAAGTCATAATTCTCATTCTCTGATCATGCATTCATATAATGAAATGCATCACATATATTCAATCAATGATTTCAATCAATCACATTGACAGTCTCATTCATATTTATCATCGGACATTGGTCCGGTATTCAACAATCATGTTGAGTAACACTTATTTCTTCACATTCACATACAAAGAATACTTCCAATATGTTATTCATGCATCACACGCCTCAGACATTCAATGTCTGGAATCAACACAATCAATTGGACAAAACAGTTCAATATAGAATTTAAAGAAACAATTAACTAAGTGAGGCCATCTAGGTTACTTATAGATCACTCCAGAAGCTATTGCCTCGAAGTCCCAGCAACGTCTAGATATTGACGTTCCAAATGCTCCTCTATATCATGCAATATATAGTTTCACATATCACAAATTTGCACAATTATATACGTACTTATTTATGCACATATGTATACATATAGATTATGTACAATGCATGTTCAATGACAATCTCAGTTATCTTTCCATTATTCTCAGCACATAATCACTCATATATCAACACTCACATAAGTATAATTTGTACTTAGGGTTTGCACCTCTATGAAACAATTTGAATCTAATTTCATAGCTCATTTGATCATTTCATATTTTTCTAAAAGCATACTTTCGGGTCCACTTTGCATGATCATTCTGACAAGAAAATGGAGTAATTTGGCCACACTTTCTCCTAGAAAATTGTTCTCTAATGTCTTAAGTTTCTAATGACACTAAGATCATAGTTCAGTATTCCAAAAGTTATACTTAAAATACTTTGGACTGAGTATGTTCGAAATTTTGGCTAGTGCATGATCATTCACTCAAAGTTGTACAACTCATATCTCTCAATTCCAATATCCAAAAATTACAAACTTTATACTAATTGAAAGCTAAGAGAATAAGCTACAAATTTTGTGAAGGAACTTTGTCTAATTAGGCCTACATCAATACATTTTATTCAATAACAATAGGACATGATTTTTGTCACGAGTAGTGCTGCAACCTAAGCCAAAACTGAACTTCAAGCTAAATTTCAAGACCCTTAATGCTAGAATTCAAATTCAATTTCTTTTTAAAAATTGTAGCCGTATGTCTCTAGTTTCATCTAGATCAAAATCCATCTAAATATAAATGCATGTTCAGTAAAAAAACTCCATATAACATACTCCAACATACTACAATGCCAAAATTCTATCATTTCAAGTTGATCATTCTGTTATACCTCAACTTTCAGTTCAGTATTTTCTATACACAGTTCACCATTTCGTGATTAATTACAACTCAAAAATAAAACCTATTTACATACTTTTCTATATCACATTTTTCTGCAATTTTGTCTACCTCACTAATCTTCATTTAACTCCAATTATCACAATCCTTCATCACACTTTCTGCACATTTTCTATTTCATTTTTCACCTTCATTCTCAATTTAATTTCAGCTCAAATTGATCATAAACAAATCAAAATCCATGAATAAATATAGACATCAAAAACAGAATATCATTCACGCATGTTCATCATTTTCTACACTTCTTCATTTTTCTGCTGCATTTTTTCATTTATCTTCAGCACTTAGTAATCAACTTCTATTCTAATTTTGAAAACTCTTAAAGACAGAATTTGAATTTGGCGTCTTCATGAAAAATGTAGCCATATGTCTCTAATTAATCTAAATAAAAAATCATCTCATTTGGATAACCACAGAACAAGTTATAGCTAAAATACAAAAGCTTAGTGCCTGCTTGGTTTAGCTTTTGGAGGGTAAATAAGCACTTTTTTCCACTACAAAAATTGTTTTTAAGAAAACTGAGCGTTTGGCTGTAAAATTCAAAAGCACTTGAAATACAGTTTTTTGAAAAGCTCAAATTTGGAGATTTTCAAAAAAGTACTTTTTTAGGTAGATTTTTCAGATCAATTAATGAGCCTATTTTTTAGTTCCTTTTACTTTTATGTTTTATACATAATTCCCACAATACTTGCAAACACATATTCACGTTTATTTTGAGATTTATATAATATTATTTGACTTTTTGTATGTTTTAATATTTATTTTTATATTAGTTTTACTTATTTTATAATCCATATAAAAGATTTGGTTAAATATATTTTTATTTATGTTTTATATGATTTAAAATTATATAATAATTAATATATTGTGCTTTGCATATTGTTTAATA
>JANZLH020404273.1:0-10250 GCA_026770325.2 Erythroxylum fimbriatum
TAGATATCCAAATGACTTGATTCTTGAACCAATAGATTCCTAACACATTTTTCTACCTCTCCATAAAAAATTGGTAACATTCTGAATTGAATTGGAACAAATGAAAATGTGGAATCTGTTGGAATAGTGAAAATAGGAAATTTCTTACTGAACACCCTTTAGTATTTTGATTATATCTAGATCTATAAGATTTCAAATAAGATTATTTTTATTTTGGAGTAAACTAGAGAAATAGGCCTACAAATCATATGAAAAAGTTGAATTATGATTCAGTCTCTAAGATGTTCAATTTTTGGATGAAAGTTGCACATAGTAAACTGTTTTTAAATAAGAACAGTCCGAAAATGTTTGAGGTATATCTTCCAATTACTGAACCAAATTGAGCGATTTTGGTGTCAATGGAATCAAAGACACAAAGGAACACTTCTCTAGAAGAGAGTATGACCAAATTACATCAGTTTCACTTTCTGATTGAATGTGAATAGTAGACCCAAGCTTGATTGTAACCAAAGCATTCCATACATGAATTCATGATCAGGTAATGGGAGTTGTGACCAGAGTAGCCACCGATAAGAGCTTAAAGCACAACGTGTGAAAAGAGCCTCGAGCTCAGACAGTGATTAAGTGCCTAAGGCTCACTATGTAAAATGAGCCTTGTATCCTCATCAGATAAGGGATAGTTATTAATGGGCCCGGTATCCCAAATAGATATAGGACAGTTTAGGAACTCGGTCACAACAACATAATAATTGGAAAAGTATCTCATGAGCATTTCATATGCATCTTATCAAGTATGTGGATTGTTTGAAATGCCAAATTGAATTGCACTTACATGTAAATGTGATATGTGTTCAATTATGTAAAGTTATGAACTATATGTTATGTGAATTATTGTGATGCATGAATTGAGTGAACCATCGATAATGGTTACCTCATTGAGTTCGCAAAACTCAACAAAATTGCAACATTATCTTTTCAGGACCGAGAGACGACTCTAGCTACTGAGAGACTCTACCAGCTGTGTAGATTGTGATTTAGCAAGAGAAGTTATGGCTCAAAGGTCAGTCAGCTGTGATTTTTGGACAGACTAGATAGACTGTGTATATTTTCCACTTTCATGTATATTAGGTTTTGGATGTACACGTAGGAATGATTGAAAGACATAATGTAGACTTTCGATTTTTGAGAAATGAAGTGATGAAAAAGTTGGTTTTAAAAATATTGTGATTTTCTTATGATGCTATGCCATATGAAGTGAATGTAGTGATCGAACGTAGCACGTCATTATCGTAGGATATGTACCAGAATGACCTCTGAGCGTCCCGGTGTGTACCCTACGGTAAGGGGGTGCTACACCTAAACACATAAAGAGTTGCAGGTGTTTAGGCACATCACTTTTGACATCACATTTAATATTGTTGTTACAAATTCATCTCAAAATGTTCATCAGTTTTGATATGAAATATGATATTATAGTTACAAATTCATATCAAAATGTTCCTATCTTCACTATTCTTAATTATTAGGTCTATTTTATCAAAATAACCACTTTATTTTTTATCCTTTGATTTATGGGACTTAGTTGTGAATAGTCTTAATGATCTTACAGATGCAGAATGATTAACTACAGGACAATGTAATAAGTTGAAAGATAAACAAAAGAAGGATGTAAAGGTTTTATTTCTAATCTAGCAAGCATTAGATGGGGCAAATTTTCCATGAATTATGGGAACAATAATGTCAAAGGAAGCTTGCAATCTGCTAGAAGAAGAGTATCAAGGGTCAATCAAGTTGATTATTGTAAAGCTACAAACACCTCATTGAGATTTTAAGAATCTGCTGGTGAAATAGCTATAGTCCATTTAAGACTTTTTCATTAGAGTTTTTTCTTTAATGAATCAAATTAAATCAGTAAAGAGAAAAGATGTCCAACTAAAAGTAGTTAAGACTTTTTAAAGCCTACCTTTTAAGTTTGATCATGTTGTTGTTGCTAATAACAATCAAAGGATTTGTCAGACTATTCCATTTATCAATTAATGGGATCACTTATATCTCATTATCAACGATTAAGTAGGACTGTGGAAGCTTCTCTATAAAAAAAAACTTTTTAGTTGAAGATCAATGAAAAAAAGGGTCTCTAATGTCTCAAGTAGAGGCATTAATGACAGAGGACAATGTGACACTTATGGTGGTAGAGGGAAAGACAAAAGTAAAAACAATCAGCAAAGAAATAGTTGTTAAAGTAACAGTGCTTACTTAGATTTATGTTCTTACTAATCACAAGGAAGAAAATTGCTCTTAAAAGAAACAAATTTCAAAAGATAATTCGAATTCATTGTTATGCATGCAATAAATACTATCGCCAAAATTAAAAGGAAAAATAATTTTAGTAAAGAAAAGTAAGAGATAGTAGAAGAAAATTTGTTTCTCTCCTATTTGGCTAATAATGTCGATATGTCTGAGCAGATTCGGTACTTTGATAGTAGCTGTCGCAATCATAAAACAGTAAATAAAATATTTTTGTGGAGAATGATGAATATGCTTAGACAAAAGCAAACACTGAGAGAAGGTAAAATGTATGTGTTTTATAATTCTAATGAAATGTCTGTAGGTTTGACTCTAGGTCCAGGTTCGGGGAAAGAGAGGGCAATCCCAATCCCTACTTGATTGCTACAAAAGGTGAAACATAAGATGAAGGGAAAGCCTCAATCTCCACTAAACTTCGATTATGGAAATAGGGTGATTAAAGCTACAAGGGGATCTCCTTCAAATAACAGTCAAAGAGCCTCTAAACCACGAATGTTGCTTGGAAAAGAAGGAAGCCCAGATCGGGTTTTCAATGGAAGGTGGTTTATAGTTGATCTTTCTCCTATCTCATCACTTCGGAATCTAACAGTAAAAAATTCCGCATTGCTCTAGAAAGGTGAAGAATCAAATTATGATGTATTGTTTTTAGCTTTAGGATTAGTACGGAGGCTGAATTGGTTGATATGATAAATGAATCTGTTGCATGTAAGTGTGTTACTGGCATGTTGGTCTTGATATGACCATCGTAGTGTAGTCATAGCTTGGCTTGATATGGTGGTTTGCATGATTATGCGAATCATTTATAGGGCTCATTATACTTTCTTGTGAGTTAGGCTTTTGGTTTGGGTAAAAGATTGCATCTTGTGCAATCTCTAGTTGTACATATCTTCTTATTATTTATAAATTTTACTGATTTACCAAAAAAAGAAAAAGCAAAGATGGGTAATAATGAACAGGTTCAAATATGTAGTTTGGGTTACTTTTTTTCATTCAGGTTATAAATTATACATGATATTATATATGTTCTTGGTCTAGTTTATAAATTATTAATTAATGAAGAAAGGGCACTATGCTTTTTTTTATAATGATGAATATAAAAGTTTTTGCAGAAGGAACATGAACCTGGTTTACTCGATTAAAATGACAGAAAAATATGTTTCATCTTTCTGTTTTTAAACTAAATATCAAGGCATTTAATATATTTGATTATCCAAATGCAAAAGAAGAGATATTAATATCTATTTCATATCTTAATCCAATTATATAAGCTGTTGTAATTTACATACATAATTGCCTGATCGATATTCTACTTCAGTGTTTACACGTAAAGTACATAGTTTGCTGCCTTTTGGTTTTCCAAGTCACAACTCACAGTAGCTTCACCAAAAATGACTCCAACTAGTTAAGGATTGTCGTATACTGAAATAATAACTATCCTAATTAACATGAAAATAAACTGATAACTTAGATGATTCACAGTTAGAAGATAAACTTAGAAAATACTGAAATGTACTTTTGCATGAGTGTCATGTATACCTTATTCAAATGCAGTAATCTTTAGAACAAAAACAAAGTATCATGCAAAATGAAGTTCCAAGTGATTCGGTAGTTTCTAAGTTTATATGCTTCCAAGTGTTCTTTGTGGCAGAGAAGCAGATTATGCAATTGTGAGTGTGGATGAGATGCATTGGAGGCAAAGAGAAGCATGGATGTTGCATATAAAGAAAGGGTGAAAGCCATGGACTGGGAATAGCAGAGGAAAACAGTGGTGGAAGCATTAAAGACAGAATTTGAAAACTGTCAAAACACAGTATGAAGGATCTGCAGTATGCATATCAACATGAATTGCCAGTATGAAGGCTCAAGGCATGTAATCTTTATGTTTATACCTTATTCAAAACCAGTAAACTTTAGAACAAAAACAAAGTATCATGCAAAATGAAAGGCACATGAAAATAAACTGATAACTTAACCACATATACATAGTTAGAAGATACATTTAGAAAATACTGAAATATACTTTTGCATGAGTGTCATGTATTCGTTATTCAAATGCAGTAATCTTTAGGACAAAAACAAAGTATCATGCAAAATGAAGTTCCAAGAGTTTCGGTTGGTTCTAAGTTTATATGCTTCCAAATGTTCTTTGTGGCAGAGAAGCAGATTATGCAATTGTGAGTGTGCATTATATGCATTGGAGGCAAAGACTAACACTAATGCTGCATATAAAGGATTTGCAGTATGCATATCAACATGAATTGGCAATATGAACATGATAAGTGAATCAAACAGCACTACACTTCTGCCATATAAGGGACCTTTAACAATTACATCCCTAACTATTGGTGACTATCAATTCTTACAAATCTCTAAATCTAAAGTTAAGAAGATCATCGAATCACCTGTCAATGTTGCTGAAGATGTCAACTGACAGTTTATGTCTGCAGAAGAAGTTACAACAGCAGCTACAAATTGTGCATATATTCATAAGAAGTCAGATTGTGCATATAAACGCAAGTCAGATTGTGCATATATTCATAAGGAGTGAAAGAGAAACATGGATGCTGCATATAACAAACTGTGATTGCATATTACTTCCAGAGTTTCACAGAATTATGTACAGGCAACAGGAATACCAGATTCATTACAGCCTAGAGCTCATAGACATCTATGACAGGCAGAGGTCATTCATTATTGGCATTGCAATCTAGTCATATGGAATGAAAGAGAAACATGGATGATGCATATAAAAGCAAGTCAGATTGTGTGTCTTATATATCTCAAATAACAAGCAACATAATTTAATGAACAAGCAACATACTCTGTTGAATGCAAGCAACATACTCTGTTGTTATATATCTGAACATACTCTGTTGAATGCAAGGTGCTGATAATGTGCAAGTATGCAGCCATTGCAAGCATGGGGATTTGTACATGAATCAGCCGAAATGGGGATTTGTACATGTTGGGGTTCTTTATATTATAACATTAAATGGCTTGAAGTTAGTGTAGAATTATTCACTGTCTTTGCGATTTACAGAACTTCTAATTTGCATTTCCTCTAGCTTGCTGGCTTGCAAGTGTTTTAGTATTAGATATTTGAAATAGGTCATTGACATCTATGACAGCAAGAAACATACTTACATCCAAAGAAATCTTTTGTAGAACCATTGAGCAAGTCTGCTATTATTTGTTTGATTTTTGTGTTTGTTTCAATTCCTATGTCACTATTACTTATTCTGTTGTGTCTGTAAGCAATTCAGGTTGTGTCTGTAAACAGCATATTAATCCTTATCTAAACAGAAAAAATATACTGATGTTGCCTACATTACTACATACAGGTGAATGTAGAAATGTTTGTAACATTGCATAAAGGTTCATTCTTTTGGTGAACTATGGATGTTGTCTCCATTAGTTACAATCACCTTCACAAGAAAATGCATTCTTTGTTTTAGAAAGAGTTAAAGTTTGTCCTCTATAATCATTTTCTCCTATTCTACACTTTCAAAGTTACAGTTAAATGTCAACATAATTAATGTTAAATGTCCCACATCACTGTTAAGGAACAGCAACAGGTGTTCTTTCTAGGTACATAGTCTACGAAGCATGTTTTGCATTGTACATTTACTGACTAACACTACACAAATTAAGGACTTTAGGAGCACTTAGGCATAAACTTAAGCGTTTGTCAACTTTCCACACTAAAACTTTTTCATGTTATTTTCCTTTTCTGTTACAGAATCAAAACTAAATAGTTCAGACAATAGATGGAGTTGATGGTTGAGGATTTGCTTTGCTAGTCCTCTCGGATCCTTTTTCTATCTATTTTATTACTCATTATTCTCTTTCTATCCCATATCCTCATTCTCTATTTCATTATTTCTCATTCTTGTTGTTACAATACTACAAGACTTGCTGATAAATATTTATGTTTATCATGATTGATGGTTGGAGTAAGTCAGAAGACATTATATAAGACTAGGATGTTTTAAGGACATTGTATCTCATTTAATCCTCTTTGAGACTCAATAGTAAGTGTCAAGGTTTTCAGAGATAACTGTTGAACTGTTAAGCAACCAAAAGCTTGATGAAGCTCATATCCTTTGAGATAAATTTGCATACCTTAGAAGAGTGTTTAGCAATGACAATTCTCGACATTTTTGTTCAATACATTCCACATTGAGAGCCTAATAAAGGAACACAATGAGAACTGTATGTAGTTTTCCAAACAAGTTTGTTGTCGCCTGCCTAAGCAAATGTAGGTTTAGATATTTTAGATAATGTGCGATTTTGAATTTGTTTAGGTACATAATTAATCAAAATAATCATGCATACCTAGGTTTTCTATTAACATCACAAACATAGATTACTTTGTTTCAACCTTCCATTGTAATAGGAGTCCTGGCATGCATAGAATACTTTGTTTCAATTTTGCACTGTAATTGGATTCCTAACATGTATGTCAGGGCAAGACAACTTACATTGTAGGCAGACGGATCAAGCTTAAAACTAGTTGGAAGATCAGATCTAAAGACACCACTTTCAAGGCATTCCACATGGCCACCTATGTATGTCTCACTTTCTAGAAGGTGATTCTTATAAAACTTCTCTGGATCTGAATGGTGTTTGTTAGGGCAGATAACATTTGCCTTGTAGGCCTGCATAAATACAATGATGAAGTGAAAAGGAGAAAAGAAATATAAGGGACCTCTGCTCAATAAAGAAATGCAAAAGAGTCCACATTAATATGCATGAGAGACAACCTGCACCATAAGAAGCATTTCGCAAAGTGTTCCACTACCTTTCCGCAGAACTTCATCTGGAGCCATAGGGATTATAGTTGCAAGAGAAAATATAAAAGGATGAACATAGGTCATATACAAATAATAAGTTGCAACAGCATCCGAAACTGAATAAGAAGCCATCATCTGTCATAACAAGTGAGATATCAATACATAGAAAATTCTTGTTTGAAAAAAGACAATATACAATTCAAACTTATACAGATCAAAATAGAGAAAAGATAAATATTAACTGTAACAAGTTCAGTATGTACATTTGAAAAGAAAACAAGAGCTCATTTTAGCCAACAAAACTATAATTGTTCCAAATAACTATGTAGAACAGCAAATCACATTCATGAATACCTGAGGCTTTTCTTTTGCAAAGCGAACCATATCCTCAGGATTCACTTCCAAAGGATCATAACCAAGTTTTGCTTTTGTTACAGCCTAACATGTGATCAGGAAAAAGAAAAGCAGTCAACGTCCGTAGTAAATAAGTGCATAACATAAAAGGACACTTAGACCTACTAGAAGATTTAGTACAGCTATAGCATCATTAGGTTCAGAAGTACAAGAGCTAAGTTTATCCTATGTGCACTTTGTAAATTACCTGTTCTGATTTAACAGGGTTTTATCTGCAGGACCAAAACACAATTTTTTTATACAAATTCTCAGCCACTCCATTTTGAGGCTAGAATAAACAAAGAATATGTAATTGGTTGCAATAAACAAAGAACTTGTAAAAATTGAGCAAAGCATACTGCTGGAGTTGTTTCTTCCATAAAACCCTGGTATTATGGAGATTAAAGCTAGCCGCATGCCAACTCTAAAGCAAGCAATTCAACAAGGTTGAGGGGAGAAACAGACATTCAGGATACAACAATATTCAAGGTTTCAAAATTTTGTCGTGGAATATATTCAGTTTCAATCATTTCTCATAAAAACTCCAGTCATGCTCCGGTATGCTACTACAACCACGATTTATTTATTTGAGAGTAATATTTATTTATTGAGGGAACTATATGTTCTATATGCATGTCAACTGAAAATAAAATCACATGTTTCACGTCATACAACAAACGGAGTAGTGAAAGAAAAAGATGGGTATTTCTATTAATAAGGCTATGGACATGATACACTAGAAATGAAGAAATAATATGTACGAAGTCTTTGATGTAAGGCTCTTTCCTTGTTTTGTCAAAGTCGTCAAAATTATGAGTTTTATTTCACTGCATTCAACATATTCTTCATAAAATACCCCAATTCAGTTCAACATCAATACGAAACTCGACTTAAAATACAATAAGGTCTTTGCTTGCACTTATTTGAGTAATTACTTGGGTTAAATTCCTAGTGTAAAATTTTGTTTCTCAAGAAACAAGTTAGAATAGAAAAGCCTTTAAAGACCAGCCCATACGCTTCACTAAGTTTAACCATGATTTTATTATGAAAATTATGCTGAAAAGCATATATTACAACGCATTCTTGAAGCAGCTCAAATATTTTGAAGACACTAGAGTAGCATAAAAGTGTTTCTATTAAGACTCCATTTCCCTTGTAATTAACAGAGGAATATTAAAAGAAAAGTTAGCCCAGCCATTGGACACAAAATTGCATGAGAATCAGTTGACTCAATCCTAATCAGAGCATCTTCCCCGTGATAGGAAATTTAAACATAACACCAATAATCAACTTAAAGGGAAGATTTGCACCTTAAGACCTTGGCTCCCTTGAGGGAGATAACTGTCACGTTTGACCCAAGCAAAACAATCCAAATGGCAAGCAAATTTAGCACGACACTCTCCTTGATTCTTGTCGCATGAGAAACCAACCTCCTGAAAAATCAAAATGGAAAGAAAAAAGGAGGTAGCAAAAAGTTAAGCAAGTAGCTTAATAGGTTTCACATGAAAAAAAATTGGACATGTCGCGATAATTGCCCGCCTAAACTTCATAGCAATTACATACACATGCAACGGCAAAGTGTATAGATTAGCAATTCTTTCAAAAAGATAATCTCTAGTTTGACTTAATATGGTGCCTATAAATTAATGATTGAGTAATATGCAAAGACAAAATTAGATGGGATTGAATACACAAAAAATATATTATAATTAAATATAATTCCGGCATATAAAAGTTAGCTTATGATGTTTTAGACAAGAATTAGCAAATAGAAGTTCAAGTTTTGGGCCTTTTTACAAAAGCTGAAAGAAATGTCAAGTCATGGTAGTTCTTAAGTTAACACAAAAGGAACAGGATGCATACATCACTCATCTTGAATCCATGGTGAGCAGCTCTGCTTTCTAGGAATGGCCAGTCAAAGTAATCGCCATTATAAGTAACATAAATTCCAGGTTTCACTTCTCTCATGTGAGCAAACCACTCTCTAAGAAGTTCTACCTGTAAGAAACAAGAAAGATAAGGAACATTAAAAAGACAAATGTACACCAACATTCAATATCAAATAAATAGTCATAGTACCTCAGTTTGCACATTTGTTACTTTAAAGCATCCTTCAAATTCTGGTTTTGGAGTGTACTCCACATCCTCTATATCATCTCCAACACACTAAAAGATAAGTCCACAACCAATAGTTATTGTATGCAGACAGCAGTAGAAGTTGACAGACATAGAGACAGGTAGATGGACAAAAATCAACAGAGAGTTAGCTTCATCCCAAGCTTGTTTAATCAAATTGAAAATGAAAAGAAGAATAAACTCAAACACCCAATAAATTGAGTTGAAGGGGAAAATTAAGGAAGGACCACGCAAAAATTAATAATGAAGAGTCACTGGTTGCATCACTTCCAATATCTTGCGTACAGTATAAATGAGCTAAAAAACCATGAGTGTTGAACTCAGACATAAAGCACTTAGGATGAAATTGAATGCAAAAGTTAAAACAGCAAATTTCAAATGGCTCAACCAAACCAAGGCCAGATACAATTTATCACCAAGAGCTTTAACGCATAAAGGAAGATGGATTAGTTCTAAATTAACAAAAAGTCGCTAATTTATTAGTTTTGAATACTTAAACTATATATTTCTATATGTTTGATAAAATCACATATTAGATGGTCAGAATCACATGTAATATAAGACTTAGAAAGTCATAAATAAAGACATTGGCTATCTTCAACATGAATTATAGCAGAGGCT
>JANZLH020404287.1:0-10248 GCA_026770325.2 Erythroxylum fimbriatum
TTGAAATTCTAATCTCAAATTCATAATCATAAACCTAAAATCAATCATAAGTCTTAACCTTAATCAAACAATCACTTCGGTTCCAATTTCCTCTTCTTATGATCATAACAAGGTTATAATTTCCTTGCACTCTACTTGCACATTCTAATCTCATCATACATATATATATTTATATCCCTATGTTCCTCAAATAGTCCATAGCAGTACATTCGTATCTATATCACTTTCGATAAGATATCACCACAGCACCATATTAATATTGGTGTCAGGTTACCTATCATAATTATCCATATACTATTTCTGCTTTCTAAATATCCTCAACTTTCTTCTTCTCATATCATGCAGGAGTATCATCATTTCTTGAAAACTAGCTTTTCATAAACTTGATATTTTTATAACAAAATCATTTCTGCAAACATAATTTTACAAACATGTCTTCTTTTAAAGAGAAGACCCTTTTCAAAATCTTTTCATTAATCATAAACACAAATCATGTAGCAACATGAAACAATTTCACAATTCACATAAAAAGCAATAAGACAACATTGATGATGCAATTTAAATCATAAAATCTTTCTTGATTTGAAGAAAACAATTAGTGGCTTAATCACTTTATTATAAACGTGTACCCACCTCGATTTCCTTGTTCAAAGACTTGCTTAAAGGTTCCACATCCTTTGCTCCCCTTGTTTTCCTTGCCTCACTTAATTTCCTTTAACAAATACAAAATTCCCATTCAATTTGGTTTAGAAATCGGAAAGTTGTACTTTAACAACTTGAATTATAACTTTTGTTGAAACAAAGATTCTATGCTCAACTTCTATACAAAATCTGATATTCTTTTAGGCCGAATTTGGACTTCATTCCTTCATACAAATTGTAGCTCTATGTCTCGAGTTATAAAAACAATCAAAAATCACCTCAAACGGACATTTACAGCAAAGGTTAGGCCCAAAAATACTAAAACATGTCAGTGCTGAAAACTGGAAGCTCGCCGCGACGAGGAGCTGGCACGTCGCGACGAGGAAATTATTGCACGTCGCGACGTACGCATCCGCAGGTCGCGACTTGCAAACCCAGAAATGTCCGAAAACATGTTTTCTTCACATTTTTCACCCATACACTTCCCATCTTTCATATTTAACCCATTATAACCTTAAATCATCTCATTTACATCATTTCTAACCTCATTACAACACAAAATCAAAACAAAACATCAAAACCTATACATAACCCAAACCCTCGACAACTTCCAACACATTTTCAACTTTACTTTCACTTTAAACTATCGTTAATCATGCTTCATCTAAGAATCAAGAAGGGTTAAAGCTTATACTTACTTGATTGAGCTTCAAATCTTCAAGAATTGCAAAACCCTAGTTTCCCCTCTTCTTCTCTTCTTCTTCTCCACGACTCCTCTTCCATTTTTCCAACAACCAACTCTTTCTTTTTCTTTTTATATACTCTTATTAATCATCAAAAGACCCTTTTGCCCTTAGCCTAATACCTTATAACTTAACAATCTTAAGTGACTTGCCCAATATGCCCTTGTTCATTCTTATAACATTATCACTTAAATTTAATCCATGAAATCAATCCTACTAACATAATAATTAACTCCCAAAATTTATTCCATCAAAACCTCATAATTTATTTCAATCATGCTTAATCAAAATCCAACCAAAACAATTTATCCTTCAAAACCTAAAAAATAAATCGAAATCATGCTTAATTCATCAAGAAGAATTTCGGGGGCCAACAGTGGAAGAGGCCCAGAAGAGGATGGAAGGGACATTTGATCAAGTAGTGGAAAATCATGCTTCTTCTAGTCACAACTTAGAGGTTCAATTGAGCCAACTACCCAATGCATTGTCTCTAATAGTGTGGGGAGCCTTCTGAGCAATGTGGAAGCAAATCCAAGACTACAGTTAAAGGCTATCACACTTAGAAGTGGGAAAGAGCTATAAGAACTAGTGGAAAGAAAAGTTTAGACCCACCTTGTAGTAGACTAAAAGAAAAGAAAAAAGGATGAAGAAAAGAATGAGGACCCTCCCTATACTCCTCCTCCACCTTACTGACCAAATATATCATTCGTATAAAGACTTCAGAAGAACAAATTAGATGTACCATTCATAAAGTTCATAAAAAAGCTAAAGAAATGGTAAACTTAGTTTTCTTTTTGGAAGTGTTAAAAAGCAGACCCAAGTACACAAAGTTCCTTAAAGACATATTATCTGACAAACGAACTTGGGAAGATGACTAGATGATAGCCATGAAGGAAACTTGTAGCTCCTTAATTACTAACCATATGCCCTTAAATTTTAAAGATCCAAAGATCTTTGTGATACCTTTTGTAGTTGGCAATTTAGAGATTTCAAAATGTTTATGCGACCTAGGGAAAGGATAAACTTTATGCCTTTGTCAATTTTTAGGAAACTAGGGCTAAAAGATGTGAAGCCAACATCAATGCATATTCATTTGGTGGACCAATCGATAAAGAAATCGTTATGCTTGGTGGAGGATGTACCTATAAAAGTGGAAAAGTTTATAATTCCTGTGGATTTTGTCATGCTAGACTTTGAATAAGATCAAAATTGTCCGTTAGTTCTTGGAATACCATTTCTGAACACTGTAAAAGCTTTGACAGATGTTTATAAAGACAACCTCATCCTTTATATTAGAGATGAACAAGTGAAATTCAACATGAATAAGGTATTAAAGAATCTATAGGGGTAAGCCCATTCATTAGAATTGATAAAGTCAAATCCTTAAAGGAGCTAGAGGAAGAAGATCAGATGACAATGAATAGTGAGATTGAAGAATATAAGGAAGTCTCTATTCACGAAGCTAATGAAGAAGAGAATGAAAAACAGATTATAGCAAAGATAAAGGTTGAAGAAGATGTAGACATCTTTGTTCATAAAGCAGAAGAAGAAGAGGAGACCAAGGTGATTGAGGAAGAAAGAGAATAGTTCACCTTCTTAGAAGTCAAAATGTTAAATTCCATAGAAGATTCAGGGAGTTTTATTATTTCCTATTTTATTGATAGTTTTTGATTAATTATATCTTTTTAATTAACTTGCAATATGTAACTTTTTTACAGGCTACTAAATTGAAATTAGGAGAAATAGATGGAAGTAAGCCACTCATAATTGATCCAAGTTTAGTGTGGAAGGAAGAATACATCAAGCTAATGACGATAACTAAGCGTTACTTGGGAGATAACCCAAGAATTAGGACAAGTTTCATTTTTTGTTTATTTTATTAGTACTTTGTTGCTTTTCTTCTTTTATTTTTATTTTGTAGGGAATTAGATTGTTGGAATTTTATGGCATGAAGTGCCTCCAAATTCCATTACCCACACTAGCATCGCTGAAGCACCATGAGTATTCTTGCTCTAACTTTGTAATTATTGTTCTTTATTTTTCATTTGTATTGTTTTGTTTCCCACACTGAGGACAATGTGTTGTTCAAGTATAGGGATCTATATGCTTTACATGTCATTTGTGTGTAAATTGGCATTTGGATTGAGTTAGTTTTTAATTAGGTTGACAGATTATAGCCATTTTGTTGCATATAAGTGCATTGTGCAAATGTGTCAATGGAAAGAATCGAATGGAATTTGTATTGAACATTGTCATTTAATTTGTAAAGGCATATTAACTTATGAAATTTGTGTTTTAAGTATCTTTAGGATGAATATATTTGTTAATTAGGATATGACACTTATTTTCACTTTATGACTTTTGTCAATATACATTTATAATTATATTCAATTGAATTAGTTGTCATTACTAGTACTCTTTCATTAGAATGATTGATTAAAAAGAAATGAGGTAGGCTAAAGTTATATATTATACAAAAAAGTGTGTATTAAACGAATAACTATTTTGCTGGCCCTTTTGAAACAAATATTGGGTTAAGAATATAACTAGCAGTCAGTTGAGAGCTATGACATAGCTAAGTATCTAGGGCAGTCATGAAAAAATGTTTTTCTTTCCATCAAAAAGAAAGAATGATGCTCCATCCAAACTAAATACAAAATGTGTTCTAGTTGAGTAACCTGGGGGCATTCATAACAAGGTATTTTCCTTTGCATTAAAAGCTTTTGATGCGAAGACAAACTAAATACAAAATGTGACCTAGTTGAGTAACCTGGGATATTCATGACAACGTGTTTGTCTTTGCATTAAAAGACTAGGTTATTTTGAAGAAAATCTTTAAAAAATATGTTACAATAAATAAACCTAGTGATCTTTTAAAAATAGAAAGAATTTTCATGAAAGGTTACTTAGTGATTGTTTTCTTTTTTAATTGATTAATAATAATAAGTGTATGTTTACAAGTGTCATAGATGTTGGAATAGGGTGTTAATATTTTGACTGATATGTATATTCAATTCAAAGTACTTAAATATAAAAGGAATAACTTAGTGTGTTGGCACATTTTAAATGATTTGTTTTTTAGGTTAAGTTAATTCCATAAGATTTAATTCCATTGTATCATTATTGTAATGTTGCATGAAAGTGTTTTTATATGCTTATATGATTTGTTTGTTTGTGTGTTTTGTTTATCTTGAGGACAAGAAAAGGTTTGAGTGTGGGAATGTTGATAGGTTATGTTTTCATAAATGTTTAAGTGTGTTTTAAGTGTTTATTAGATGATTATCATTTATAGGCTTAAAATTTATGTTATTGTTAATAATTGTATGTATTATAAATGTTTGTTAGGTTTAAAGCAAGAATTGGATCATAATTTTGTGTTTTAAGGGGTGTTTGATGTGTTTGGTTGTGATGGAAACTAGGAAATTGAAGAATGAAGAAGATGAAAGTTAAATGAAGCAGTGCATGATTATGATTTGTGTGTCACGATCGTGACAGAGAGCACAGCCAGCAATTCCAGTCAATTTAAGCTTTTCCAACATGCGAGTCTTTTTGTAATTTTGACATTTTAGGGCTATTTTTGGAATCAAATTAAGTGGGTAAACCTATAAAGAACCTTAGAAGCCTCAAGAACTATAAAAGAACATAAAGACTCCAAAAAAGAGCAGCTACCATCTTACCAAATTAGGGAAAAAAAGCAAGGAAGATCAATAAGGGAGCAAGAACAATAGTAGTTATCCAACAAACTCTAGACTAGTCCAACTCAAGTTTTTCTTCTTACTTTGTTTATTTTCTTTAAGTTTGATGTATGAAATGGTATTAAGGACGTTGTACATGTTGATGATATTTTAATTTCATATCAAGATTTGTTCTTAACTTATTTTATGACTTGAACATTTTTTTAATTTTAATACAATGTTTGGGAGTTGTGATATTTATGTTTGCTTATACTTTGACAATAAATCGAGAGAATGAGTTAAAAGTTTCTGATTAGGTTAAAATGAGAGTTAACAACCTAATAAGTCAAGTAAATATCAAATTGATAATCATACAAAGAAAGATCTTGTGTGAGAACTCGATTATCTAATAGATTCTCTAAAAGTAATTGAAATTGTTAGGCTATTTTTGTTAATCGAGAGATTGCAAATCTAGAATTTCGTTTTCAATTAGTGATAATTAGTTAGGGGTAAATAATTATGTCTTGAGAGACAATAATCAAACCCTTCAGAAATCCAAGATAGACATTAAATTGAATGAAAAGTGGTTAAAGGAGCAAAATAACAATAGAACGAATCCTAGACTTTCATTCTTAATCATTCTTGTTTTATTATGGTAGCTCATTTGTTAAGTGGTTAAATGCTTAAATTTAATTTAATTGTGTTAATTTATGAATTTTTTTCACTCAACTCATATTTCATTGTCTAATTTTCTGATTATTTTTATATTCATTCAATTCATTTTTCACAACTTTAGACAAATTTAGGTTCATTTAGTTTTAACTAATTCCTCATGGGATCGATACCTTAATTTCTACAAGTTAACGATTTGTATAATTGTGGATATTAAGGTTTACATTAGGTAAAACTTGCTCAACATCCTTTGACTTGAGATCACTAAAATATCTCATATAGGGATTATTATGTTTTGATACTACTTATGACCTATTCTAGTCAATGGTAGCTCAATCAGTAGTCATTAGATATAAAATAAACTATATAGAGATAGTTATGTAATCAATATAGGATTCATCACCCTAAAGTGATTAGGGATAACGTTTTGTTTTTCACAATTAGTATTAGTTTGGAAATCCTTGGCCAAATGGAATCACACTTTGTAAAATATTTTATAAAATTCATTTATTGCTTTAATTATTAATGATGCAAAACTAATATGATGAGACTCAAATAAATACATATTATTTCGTGCTTTATGTCTATTTGGAACATTGTATGATAAAAGGATTGAATTATATGAAAAAAATTGTGCACAAAATGATTAGTCAAAACTACTTTGACATTTTTAAATATTTGAGTAGTTATGACGTATTCCTACATGCCAATCTTAGTCTACGAATATAAATTGTTTAATTAGATAATTAAAGTTAAATTAAAAAGTTTATTTTATTTAATCCAAAATATGATTTAGGGTTATAATTTATATCAATTGTCAATATATTTAGGAACCTAACGAGTCACACACTATGAATGGGATGAAGAGAGAAAAGGTGTTTTAATCAAATTAAACTTGACTATAAATTTCAAGAAACTTTATGATTAAATATAAGATATATAACAAATAAGGATCAATATGAGATAGTAAATCTTGTTAGGAATATTTGATATTTAATTAGAATTAATTATAACTCTAATTAAAGTTTAATTATAAATCTAATTAAAGTTCAATTATAGCTAGAATTTAATTTTAATTATTTTTTAGGAAAATGATTTCAATTAAATTATTAAAATTTCTAGAACCTATTGTAAATAGGCTTAGGATCCAATGGAGCTAACATTCCTTCCCTAGCCCTCTCTGTAATAATTGCAAAGTTCTCTCAACATGTTTTGTACATATCATTAGAGTCTTGACACTTTATTGGCTACAGTGGTTAAGATGATCTAATTTTAGTGTTATCCTTGAAATAGGTATCTATGAACATATATTTATAAACCCCACAACCTATTGTTTTACTGCTAATGAACATCTTACCATTGATGTGTCCCTTATGTTGTTTCTACAATGATTTGATATGCCTTTGCAATGTTGTTTCTTTCACATTATTGATTCATTACAGGACCTAATGACTAAACTTAGCAATGATATGGATTATTTGTAATGGCCTAAAAGGAGACAATATACTTTGGGCCTTTTAATATGAAAGCTTTATTTGTATAACAGATACAAATTTACAATATAATTGATGATTATCCTTTTGCAAAATATTTAGGTTATGAGATTTCATAATTCAAGGCCATTTGATTTCAAGCAATGTAATTTGGCACTAAAAATATAATTAAATAATAAAGAAGATTACTTTATAATGGAAGATTAAATTTTAATCATGTAAAATTAAATACTATATTATAATTTTAAAATATTATCTAAAATAATATATAATATTAATCAATATTATTACTATTATCATAGAAAAAATAAAATCATTACTAAATTTGATATGGCATTCAATTATTTTGATAACCATAGATGGAACCATATTGGACCTAACTTCTCAATAATGGCACTGGTTCTTTCCATAGATATAAAAATTGTGGCATGCACTTAATTTATCATATTAGGATCTTTTTCTTTTCCTATAGCTATAAAACCAACACAGATAAAAAATATTAAAAAATTAAAAAATTGTAGTTAAGTATGAACGAAAGCATTTTGTATTAACATAAACAAATAGCTTTTAATCTTAGCAAATTCTTAGGTCTATATTATTATAGCAGGAATTTAGTTAATCTAATAATCTTAGGTACATAATTGGTGTAATTAAGACCTTTTAAAAAATTAAGACTTTTTCTTATAAAATTTATTAAAAAGGTGAGAGAGAGTTGCGAAAAAACATTTGTATATGACATATAGGCATCAATTACTATATTTTTAAGTTTAAAAAACTAAAACTACATTAATAAAAAATACTAAATTTAATTTTTATGTAAAAAAAATTGAATAGTAAGATTACAAGATAAGTTTTCAATACATAAATTAAAGGTATTTTGAAGAATCAAATAAATAAAATGTTTAATCACATCTATCAACATTTTTAGAAAAAAATAAAAAGAAAAATTTATTAAAGGCCAAAAGCTAGGTAAGTTACAACAATAAGCTCAAACTTAAACTTTAAACTAATAAACCAAAAATAGAAGACAAGAATGGACAAAAGCATTATAACACCTTGCTTTATTGAGAAATTAAAACGAAAAATAAGTAGGACATGTGTCATTTAAAAGGAGCAGGGATGCACCAATGTATAACCGTCTCATAGATGAGGGATTTATATAAATTCCTAGTAAAACCAAGCTCCCTCAAGAGTAAAGAAACTTTTTGAAGGATTGAGTTAATGTCTTTAGCTTCTCATCTGAATATATTTCTATTCCTCTCTAACCAAATAGAGTAAACAATATGGATAAGAAAAAGCTTGAACAAATTCATATCTCTCTGAAGCTTACATTTAACTTTAGCAGCCTAAGGAATGATATATTTCTAATGGCTTACCAGATATCTCTTATTATATAGAGCTTGAACATTAGACTAGACATAAGCTAAAAATTGGTAAGTGAAGAATAGATGGCATATGATGGAAGCTCCTGGATGCATAAGACATATGTAAGGGGGGAAGAGATTGTCAACTTGATTTTGTCCCTAGTTTGTAGCTTCTCATTACTAGCCAGCTATAAGATGAATGCAATTTTTAGTTGATTCAATGGTAACCAAACCAATTTCCACCATTGAATATTGTTCCCTATTGCTTGAAAAAATGCTTTAATAAGAGTAATTATTGTAAGTTCTTTATCCATGTTTCAACCAAATTAATTTATCCTTAACATATTTGTTTGGGGAATAGTTTAGATTTAAATCGATTATATCATTAGACTCTCCAATATTGATTAGAGGCTAGTGTGATTTTTTTTTCTAAGTTCACTGATGTAGCTATAACTAGTACAAACAAGTATGGGTCAATCTTATAAGTAATATTGATCAATTGTTAACCATCTACAAACTTAATACATTAGACGAATGATTAAGAATGATCGAATAAGAAAATAAAATGAATGAATCTATATACTAGAAAGCACTATGATCAAGAACAAATCAATCTAAAAATGAAATAGATTTAAAACCTCATGACTTTACTATATTAAATTTCCGTATGATTTAAAGAATGATTATAGTTTATTAGACTAGTAAGAATTCCCAAATTAGATTATATTATCTCTTGAGACATTCAACCCTTATTTATAGGTTAATAGAAATTCCATATAAATCATGAAAACCTGAGAATGCTTTAATTTGTTATATAAACTCTTACACTGTGTTTGGATAGTGTCTTCGGTAGCTGGAGACGGAACGGAATATAAATTTGGAGACGGAACGAAATAGAAATTAGGGACAGTGAGCTGTTTGGTTTATGGTGGACAGAACAGAGAATCTTGTCTCTATCTCCAGGACAGATGTGTTTGGTTATAGGGGACAGAGACAGAAAATAATGCAAATGACGAATATGCCCCTAGTCTTTAATATGATTAGGAAGATGTAATACAATGATTTTTTTTATTAGCGGGAAAATTGAGTTCAAGCCTAGTGACTGGTTAATAAGGGCACGCCATGGAACATCTTATGAGCAAATTTTGGGATGTTTTAAAGGAAAATAATAAAATATTAATGAATATGAATTGCTAATGTCTTATAAGGGTTCAATGAAAGAACTTTTCGGGATGCTATCCACGCTTAAGGTTTTATGTTTTCGCAAAAGGTTTGGGCTCCGGAAGCGGGGTCCAACAGTTGTGGTATCAGAGCGCCGGATTTGAGATCTTACATGGGCGCATATGTATAAGTGATACGCAAGAGAGATTGTTAAGAGTTTAAGCTGGTAGAAGCAGTAGGAAGAGGAATGATTTGTTAGAAAATAAGAATTTAAGGAAAGATTGTTGATATGTACTTGACTCGATGATGGCAAATGAGGATTAATTGAAGTAACTTTATAGGGTGCTTGGTGCACGACTTATGATATGATCCTTGGAGCGATTGTTGGGCTTCGAAGTGGGGGCCCAACATCTTGTGATATCAAGTATAGGCTTTTGGGTTCCTAGGCTTAGAAGGCCTTGTGATATGAATTGTTATGTTATGTGATTTATTGTTTGCA